>VZRE01015739.1:20567-37130 GCA_013396775.1 Cephalopterus ornatus | reverse complement strand
GCCTGTCATAAGCTGTGTGCTGGCTTTGTCACAGAGCCAGCTCTCCCATACCGCAAAGCAAATGACCTCCGAGTAATTAATTACAGAATGGGTTCCAAAGTTTTTTGCTTTTATATTTGTATCTTGTCTGCAGTCATAATCCATTTGGCAGTAATAGACGTAGAATTCCAACTGATAGGTCAAATGCAGCCCTTTATTTATAAAATATTTTTAACCTTGTTTTCTCTTTAGAGGAAGTATAAGACATGTTTTACAGAATGTGTTCCACTAGAGTATTTTAGGAAGTTTTACTATGAAGTGATGAAACCTGTTTTAATAAAACAGTTGATATGGGGGTTAATGGACTCACTCTGACAGTAATCCCTTCCAAATCTTTTACTATTTGTTTTATTTCACTTCTTTCTCCGGTATTCAAAGACTGTACTTCAGAAAAGATGAGCATGAGAGCTTAATCAGAATAATCTGAAACCAAGCATTTTTACTCATTTTACATCATTGCTGGCAGTCAGGCTTTCATGGGCTCCCGTGTTATGTACCGTGTATATACTATACTCAAGGTAGCATAGTAGCTGATGATATTTTATTTTTGCCCAAGCATGCTAGGTACTTACCGAACGAGGGATAGAAGGCACAGTATGGTGAAGTGTAGTTAATAGTCTCTAACAAAATAAGAAGGTGTGAGAATGGATGTTACGAGTAGAAGTGATGATAATACATGGTTAGTTTGTCTAACAGGTGCATATTGCTAGAAGTATTGTTCCCTGCTGGGACTAGTTTCAAAGGCTTTTTCCCCCCTCTTACACAGTTCATTTTTAAAGATTTGTTTATATATCCTAACAGTTATTTTTCTGATAAGGGACTGGTATCTATTCAAGGCAAATCTCATCAGGTGATAGTCCAAGGTGTCCATGAGCTCTATGATCTGGAAGAGACTTCAGTAGCCTGGAAAGAAGATGAAAAGAGAACAAACAGACTGGTTCTAATTGGTAAGAAGAAATTACACACCTCCTTGTTTGACTTTAAGAAACTGTTTTTTCACAGGCAGTCCTGTGACTTGTCCAATGAAAAGCAACCAGATTAAACTGGCCAGAATAATTGCAGTATGTTCAGCATAACCTCCAGTCAAAGGTTTATCCATCAAAACTTCCGGCAGTTTTAATATTTCAGATGAGATGGATCTACATGGTTTGTTTTAGTAACATTAAAATAAAATTCTATATAATTATAAATTATTTTGGCATCTTTAATGTTATTTTTAAAATCCACAATTATAAATTAGGTGATTGGGATAGTTTGAATGAATCAAATGTTCAGTAACTGTAAGGAAGGTGAGTATAGCCATTAAAATATGTAAAATCAGTTTTGTTTCTGAAAAGCTTCATAGCAATGTGCTATGTTTCTGTTTTCTACTTACTGTTCTCTGCTTTGTAAAGTGTTTTATGTTCAAAAATGACCGGTTTTTCTTTGTTTCCCTTACTTGTACAGCTTGAAGTCTGCTGTTGCCTATAAAATCTAAAGTTACCTTGTTATCTGCAGCTTAATTTTATTCCTGCTGTTCTCACTCATTCGTATAATAAATATTTTGTTTGCTGAGAAGACTGGCAGGTTGCTGCTTGCATGCTTTTTTTTCTAATGCACTTGAAAATACAGTTAGGTATTTTATTTCTCTTTACAGGCAGGAACTTGGACAAAGAGACCATTAAAGAAGTGTTCATAGCCACTGTAAGAGAAAAACAAGGAAACAGTTGACATCAAACTACAAAAAAGATTAAATGTCTGTTCTTAATCCTACAATCTGTTTGTGACAGAGAAGACTGAGTGACATAGGATATAGCAGTTTCTCTGTCCATTTTCAGTTTATACAGCAGTTAAACCCTGAAGTCTTCCTAAGAATCCCAGCTGACTGCTTAAACATTAGCTCCTATGGTCTAGAATTAAACATAGTTCTACCATTTTGGATTAAGTTATGTCAGTAACATAATGCACCTGTGCAGAAGTCCAGATAGGCAAAAGACTGTTGCTTATGCTATACATGAAATATTGTAATAGGAATATGGTAAATGTGTTTGAAGCCTAGTGCTTTCTCTAGCTAACTGTCTTCTACTACTTGAAATAAAGCAATAGTGATTATTGCCAATGATGTAATCACAGTAAAAATTATTTAGTGTTTACTATTAAACTGTCTTCCATCTCTTTCCACTTGTATTGTGATTTTTGAATGAATATTCATCCCAGGTACCGCTAAACCTGTTGTGTGTATGAAACTAGAAATACATAGATAGCAGAGGCTCAAGACCACATGGAATATATGCTGTCTACATAAAAGCTGTGAATGCAGTGTTTGGTCACATAGTCAATGGGCGCTGAAAGGTGTAGCTGAACTCTTAGATCTTCTAGGCCATGACCCTGCCAGTCTAGGATTTGGGGGACCAGCGACAGCACATTTTCAATGTGTTGTCCAGGCTGCCCTGCTTGATTTTTTACGAGGTTCTGTGACACTGCTTTGAAAACTTAGTTTGATGGTTTTTATCTCTGTACTCATTATAATTTAGAGTTGAACTTCTGACCTGTACCTTCTCCAGTATTCTTCCTTCCCCATTAGCTTTAGAGGGATATTTTGACTACAGCTGGGGGAAAGCAAAATGAGTGAATGCAAAAAGTTAATGTGGAATTAAAAATGTTTCTAAGCAAAATACTAGGACATGAAATTCTGAAGAACGAGTCTTACTACAATTCTACATGAATGCTTGCTGATGTCTAACTAAGTTTAAATATTGTTTTAGGTACTAGAGATCTGTTACTTGTCCCATACACAATATAAAAAAAAAAAGAAAGGGGGCCATTTCCTTGTCAGTAATCTTAAAATTTTTCATTTTGCTTCTACTAAAATATATGACTTTGGAGTTTGTTTTTAAAAGAGCTGGGGAAGTAGACAATAATCATTCGCTGTCAGGAGCTGGTGTTGCACTTGATTAAAATATTTGTCGTGTTCTTAACTAAGAGCTCTTCAGTCTTCCTATAGATGTGTCAGCAGGCATGACTTCATTCCTCACATTAAAAGTAATTTTAGATAGCTTGAAGTAATTTCCAGAAACTGTCTTCTCTAAACTAAAGCAAGGTAAAAAGAAAGAACAACCTGCTTACAACGTTCCTTTCTGTTTAGCAGAGCTTGGTGGCATTTGAGTGAAGTAGGTATATTGCTGAGTGATACTGTGACAGTTTACCTTAGCAATTGCATCTCTTAATTTTGAAAACTAATACATGTTCTCACACTGATACATGTTTTGGACTGCACAAATGACACAGTCCTGCATGAAAATTTGTCAAATGATTGCCATCAGTGTTTATGCACAAAACTGGATAATGCATTTGTATTTTTTGCTGCCTTTTTTTTTTTTAATTCCCCATTTGTCATAGGGAAAGTAATCAAATACCTTCTGTCTTTATAAATGCCTCGTGGTTGAAGAACTCTATTCTCTTTAGAAAGATTAGTCTCTGAAGTGTCCAACTATCATTAACTTTCTGTTTGAAAAAAGTTCAGAGATTTCATAAGAGCTTCAGTCATGAGTCACAAGGGCAAAAGTCGCTGTCATATTTTAGACGCTTATATTTTAATATTTACTTACCAACCCCACACTCCAACACACTCTAAAATTTTCACAATGACTGTCAATACACTGGTGGGTTTTTTTGTTTGTTTGTTTGGGTTTTTTTTCTTTTTTTTTGTTTGTTTTTTGGTGCTGTAGTGGGTGATCTCTGCAGCTGGAACTCTGTATAGCTCGTCTTGATGCTACTCTTTCTTGCTAGGACTTCACCTGCACTGCTTGAAAGTGGTAGTGTCAGAGAAGCTTTAGTCAATGCACACAGCTTTGTCTCTGCTTGTCTCTTGTAAACTGCCTTCATATTTCCGGGAATCCCCTGGGATGGAGAGCAAGCAGCTCCCAGGCAGGATGGGAGTATGTACCGCTCTTGGACTTGCTGGCTGATAGTGGGCCCCATGCTTTGTCTTCCATTCTGTTGACATATAATGATACTAGTATCACAGCCAAAGGCCTCATCTTTATCTTCTCTCAGGAAGACCACTCTTTTCTTTCCTTGGATATTTATTTACCAGTGTTTTCTGGTCTGTTCTTATACGTCCAGCCTGGGCTCCTATGTCTTGTTTTGTATCATGCCAAATCTAAAAGAGGAGGGAAGGTAAATGACAGAACTGTAAAATGGTAAATGACAGCAGTAAAAGCTGCCTGTAGTGAACTGATGGCAATATTTGTGTTACTGGGAGTTATGTCAAGGATGGTCTTCTCCAAGGAACTGGAATTGGGTTAAGGTGAGAGTGTGCAGGAGACTGGAGGGGACAGGCTGACACCCCTCAGTCCTGTCCTAAGGCATGTGGCAGTTCAGGGATGCTTGGGATGGGATGAGGAGGAGTCTGGTGAGAAAAAGCATTAGCATTTTCCCCCTTGCAAGTCCCAAGAGGGGCACAGCAGGGAGTGAGGGGAACCTTCTCCTGAAGAAATGGTGGTCACCCACACCTGGGCTTACTTCCCAGTCAGATAACTCCCAGGATAACAGTGGTTTGTGCCCCTCCACCAAGACACATGAAGTAATAGGTACAAAATGTTGTACCTATTGACAATGATCTTGTCAACAAATCCCACACATTTTGTTCCTTAGCAGAGGCATTTCTATCCTAGAGGCAAATTGCAATGATTTGATCACCTCTGTACTTTATCAAATGTCTACAGAAATCAACTTTCCAAAACAGTGTTTTTCTCCACAGTAGTGTACTTTCCACATGTTTTTTAAGCTCTATTAAATGTGAAACTAACAGAAATGTTGCCCTTGCACTAACTCTTGTGCCATTTGTTTATGTCACCTGTTGGTTTTAATCTTCAGGAATTACCCAGGGAGATGGATGAGGTTTAATTTTTCTGTTTTATAATGCCCTTTAAGCAGTTCTGAATTTGGTAGATTGCCACTAGATTCTTACTTTTTAATCTTTATGTATAACCTCTCAGTGCAATGGAGGTGGTTGTGCGTGTCCCATCCCCATCCCTCTAGACAGGATGTGGCTAGAGGGGACAGCACAGGTGGGGTTGGGGTCCCAGCCACCCGCTGTCCCCATGAGCCACCCTAATTCTCTGCTGCTGTAACCAGCCCAGCTGCTTCTCCTGGTGGGGCACTCCTGTTACCAGGAGTGTTGGCCCAAGCAGTGTCCATTGTTTCTTCTTCCTCCCTCAGATCCACTTGGACATCATTTTTTTTATGTTTGCTACCATGCTTTGCTGATCCTGCACTGCTCTGCAGCTTCACACTGCATCCAAATTTACTATATAAATTATATATAAATTATATATGCATTATATACACTGTATACAGGTCCCAGTCTGCGTTGTTTGTGGGTGAATTGTTTCTAGTAGTGCCATTCCAGTGCCTGTGCCCCTTTCTTACTCACTCCATGTCTGTACTCCTCTACACCAGGTCCTTGTCTCTACTTCTCAAGGCCACTGATACTGTATCAGCCGTGTTTCTCTGTGCTGCTTCATTGCATTACAGTCATAAATACCTCATCCTACACAGAGTGGCAGCTTATTACTGCTAGCTGTAAAAAACTATGGTTGTAAGAATAAAAAGGTAAAACTCATGAGCGGTTTATACCTGGCCCATTAGAGAAACTGTTGTCACAGGTAGAGCAAAGAACACAAAGCTTTAGGCAGGTCAAGAAAAGATTTGCTAGACCAGGTGTGACAAACCTCAGCCCTGAGGTGCTGCACACTCGGTTCAAAGCTTATGGCCTGTTACTGACAGTGGCAGTGGCATACTGCAGGATGACAAAGTTACATCCCAATGCCCTACATACACATGGTCCTTTGTTCTTCCAGCCGTGGGCATGCAGGCAAAGGGAACAAAAAGGAAGTTCAAGTCTGGCTATGGCTGGCAGCTTCACAGAGACAGCCTGCTCAAGGCAGCAGGGCTCCAGTGCACCGTGATCTCATCCATCGACATCCACAGAAATTTTTGGAGAAGAATGCAACTGTAACAATCAAGCATCAAGCAGTCTAGGATGTGTATTAGCCTGTTAAGAAATGCATAAAATGCTTGTTGCTTGTATTTACTTATAAATATTGGTCTATCTGTTTGTATAACAACTTAATGCCATTCTAATATTACAACAAGATGAAGGGGCCTGATTGTTTTAAGCTGATATTGCTGCCATCAATGTATTGGGGGCTACCTCACCAAGGCTTGACATTCATGTGACATTTAAATTGTATTTTCCAGGAGGACTCAGTTATAACCATAGAGTCACAGAATCATAAAATAGTTTGGTTCAGAAGGGACCTTTAACAGTCATCTAGTCCAACCCCCTGCACTGAGAAGGGACATCTTCAACTACATCAGATTGGTTAGAAATAATAGCTTGGATAAACAAAGCTGCTTAAATCAATGTTTTTACTTGCCTCTTTGTAAAAATTTTGCTACTTGTTCCCAAAAACAAGCCTGTGGGATCAGCATTTGCCTTAGAAGGAATTGGAGAAAGGTGAGTAAAAATCCAAACTGACAAAGTTTCTGGAGTTCTTGTTTGCAAACAAGAGTATCAGAAAGCCTAATATTTCCGAGGACAACTCCTCAAAAGTTAGGACTGTAAGGCCACATGATACTTGGGCTGAAATAAAGAATTTACTACCCAGTAAGTAAATTTTACTCAATTAAGAACTCTGCTATTGTCTCCATGAGGAACAGAATTTGTTCCCAAAGGGGGATTTATCCCAGCTCCTCCATTTCTTTGCCTGTTTTTGCCTTCTAGTAATCGATCTGCTCACAGGTAGGAAAATGACACAGTAAATGGGTATTTGCTGTCATCTAGTGGTAACATTTATTTCAGCAATTGTTTGTTAGCTCCGCAATGATGTGGATTTAGTCTTCTAGGAAATTGGATGTCTGACTTTAATTTTATGCCCTTTCTAGGTAATAAAGGAAGGGATTTATGAAGACTAAAAAACCTGTATCCCTTTACTGATGGTTATCTAAAATCACAGTGAGATTTTTTTCCCTGCAAATTCTTTCCTCTTTCTTCTAAAACTGAGAGAATACTGATTTTACTTTTTTTTGAGGGACTTCACTGATATCATTACAAGATTGAATTATGATATCAAAGGTGCCTGAGAAGGTAGGCTTTAGCTTTCCATCCCCACTGCCATAGGAAGAGGGATAACTTTAACCATGTCCTTCAAAAACTGGACAGAGTGTTTTCTTTATAACATCTTTTTAATTTATTGTTCTCCCCACTCTCCCCAGTTATTCCTGATGCTACAGGATGTACAGTGGGGTATCATCTGTAATCATCTGTATTCTCATCTGTAATATACTACTCATGGTGTAGTGGTTTACAGCTCCTGTTCCTTGGTTTAGCTCTGCGTATGTCAATAAAGCTGCATGAACTTATGCTCTTTCAAGAACTGTCAAATAAGGCATCCCTGCTTTGCATCAATTAATTACACTGACAGAATCAGGAAGATCACAAATGTTAAACCTGGGATGCTGCATTCTACCCAAGGTTTGGCATGCAGGAAAGGATGCATACAGTGCTGCTGAGAAAGGGTAGGATGGATGAGAAATTATGCTATGCCATAACACACCCTTGATTTAGAGATAACCCTAAGAAAATGTGTATGGGGTCCTCAAAGACCCACTTCCAAATTTATGTGAGCCTCTTTCCAGCTATTTCTGTTATAACAATGGCTATTGTAAAGAAGAAAATTAAATTGTTGTATGTTGTTAAGTATGCTTTCAGAACCTTCCACGAATGTTATCTTAGGAAGAGTGAAAGACAAGCCTGAAAACTTTGGCCCAAGATCATGCCAGAAGAATTATTTTGTGTTGAGGCAGGGACAGCTTCAACACTAGAGAAAAACTAAAAATATAGGTCCAGAAGCCCCAGCAAACTGCCACTCTGGTAGATGTTTGCTGATTAATCATGTAGCCGTGGAAGAGACTGGACAGGAATTGGCATCATTGACATAATCTGTTTCAAAGTAAAACCTGACAGGCAACAGGGGCGGGGTGGGGGTAGGGGTTGTGCCACCACAAAAGGTCAACAAGAGCAAGTCAAACCAGCACCCTTGGTAAAAGAGGTAGGTAGAAATAATCCTCCACTTCTGAGCAAGAGGAGCATCCTGGGAAAAAGAACTGGTGATTCTAGAATAAGCAAGTCAGCATGTTAGTCCTCTAAAAAGCATCGTGTTCTAAACGCGACAGACTTGTTCAAGCCAGTTCCATGACAGATTCATTTTTGCAGCAGTAGGCTCCGAAGACCTTGGCACAGGTGTGGACTGCAGGTATAATTATATACATTAACTCAGTGTCCCTGGCAGTCTAAGGGAAATGTCCTACTTCAGGCCTGCAATTTATTATTTTACTTTAGCTATCTTTTTATTGCAACTGCCAAGTACAGCCACACTTATTTTCCACAGTACAACAAATTTTTGTTCCACTTACACTTTTGCAGAATACAAGAATGCAAATAAGAAAATCTGAAGTTACCCTGGATTTATCTGAGGCTAGATGAAAGGTCAGGTAAGACCAGGAGTGGAAGACACACCAAAACCAAAAAGTTAGTTTGTCTGACAAATGCTTCCAAAGGGAACATTCAAATGGTTGTCCCTAACCAAGCACCCCTTCCTGGCTGCAGGTAGTGAGAAGCGAGAGCAAACTTGTCAGAGATGAGCTAGAGATACAGTAGGTTACATAGAGGCAAATGTAATCAGCCTTTTCCTGTGGGCAGAGCCTCACAGAGGTTGACAGAGCAGATAATTCCACAGAGGGAGGCGCTGCTCGACCACTTTCCTCACCTCATGATGGCACCAGCAGCCACGTGGGGTTTTCAGCTGCAAACCAGGGCTCAGACCCAAACCTCTTAAGGTATCTGGAAATTACACATTTGACTCATTTTGTCTGATTTTTGGTTGGACCTTAGTCAGTAGTTCCTTTTGGATTATTTGTATAATTTTAAAGCACTGCTTTTATGTCTGTCTAACCTCATCGGTGGCCAAAGAAACAATCAGTCTCACTTGGATATGGAAAGGTTATTTAGCAGACATGGTATGTTGCTGGGAGAAATTTTTCTTCTTTTCATCAGCTATTGTCAGAGGATACAACAAGTATCCCTGGCAAAATCAATTTCTCATGTAGAATTTAGATTACATATGCCGAAAAATTACTTGACCCTTGACATGAGACAGAGGAGAAGTCTTAAAAGAGAAAAATCTCAAGTGCTTTGTCCTGGTCAGAAACAGCCCACATAGTGAAATTAACTATTCATTTTTCAGTGGGTGCAAAAAGCCCCAAAGCAAACTGTTAAGCAACTATGCAAAGTGATCAAAACCATAATATTGACACTTTTTAAGAATCATTGGAATTCTGTTTGGCAGCCTTGCTTAAAATAGGGCTTTTTAATCCCTAGGTCTCAAAGTGCGTTCTAAAAGGCCAGTGAACTTGAGTGGTGAATTGAAGGACTTAAACATACAGTGTCTTCCCCAAAAACTCTGAAATAAAGCTACTATTAAAATCCTCTCCCATTTGAAGGAGCTGTTTTTATATGCTGCTTTGAGTTCTTGTCAGACACTGAAACTCAGAGCAGGGCAATGGCATTTTGCTTTACTTACCGCACTGTGTTGTTGTATAAGCCAGTATAAGACAAGGATTCCCTGCAGCAATCATTATGTTGAGTGTGTATCATCCTTCAGACATGTTTGTGAAGCGATGTGGTAGAAACATTTCTTCCTCTGTGTTTTTAGACTTTTTATAGGCTTTGACTTAATGTTAAAATCATGGGCTTTTAAAATGGATGGACATTAGATCTCTACTATAAATTCAGCCTCTGCTTCATGTACTAATCTGTCAGAACAGCAAGAAACTCAGCAGTTTTCCTGCTACCTTTACTAGTTAGCATCCCTGGGCTAGTAGATAGATAGGCAGGATGAATTTGAGAACGAGTTTTTCATTTCTGTATTATCACTGCCCAGCTGCCAGGATCAAACAAACCATTGTGTCTCAGCTGAAATTTTCATTTTACTCAGTAATTCCACCACTGAGAAAGACAGACATACACAGAGAATGTGCTCACTTGTAAGGAGTGGAGTTTAGACCTTAAAGTTGTTTGTTTGCCAGGAATTTGCCAATCGCACGTCAGTGATGATGTGGAAGAGGCCATTCAGTTGGCAGTATCTGCAAGACTTATTTTGTCATGGTTATAGAACATGATGCACTCTGAGCATTACAGCCTGGAAGGCCAAGTCGTATGTCACTCTTACTGGATGCAGTGATAGTACCTATTTCTTGCACCTCTGAAAACCAGATCTAAAATTTGCAGGTCTGCAGCATTAGGAACAGTCTGTAGGTTGCGCTTTGTTCTTTCCATATTATGTGTTGGAATGCAAATCATATAAAGTTTCCATTCTTAACTCGTGACATAATTGGTAAATAACCATAAATGGAAGTGTAAGGCTTTCACAGTGTATATAGAGTAAGTTCCTCCTAAATCAGGCCTTGATAACATGTTTACTTGGCAGTACAAGCAGCTTCTTAAAACAGAACTTATCTGTCTCTGTCATGCAGTCTAGCAAGACTGTGCTGACTGCACACTTAATTTTACACAAAGTAAGATTGAATAACTTATTTTCCAATTAGAAAAAGAGTATGAATCTCTTGACAGTGGGCAAAACTAATGGTGGGAAGCATCCTTCCATGTTCAGCACTTCCACATAGAGCTTATGTTGGACTCAGAGAATCTCACTTCCTGAGCAGGAATTTAATTAGCTAATTACAAAATATTAATATTTGAGAATGTTAGTATTATAGATGGCTTAAGTATATTTCCAGATTTTGTAATGAACTCACATAGCATTCATTCCATACATCTTTGGTTTTTTGGGATTGCATCTCTGCTACCTTCATTTCGGGCATTAGCTATATTGAAGCATACTTATGGAGTAGCAGGAGGGAATCGTGCAGCTGAGTGTCCTCTCCAATTGCCTTCTCCTCCAATCAGAACCCCAGAATCATAGAATATTCTGAGCTGGAAAGGACTCACAAGGATCATCAAAGTCCAACTCCTGTCCCTGCACAGGACACCATAAAATCACACCATGTCCCTGAGAGAGTTGTCCAAATGCTTCTTGAACTCTGTCAGGCTTTCTTGAATAGCATTCAAGAAAGGAGACCACTAGGCTGTGTCCCTTCCTGTCCCTAGCCTTTTCCTTACTCAACCCTGTTATAACTCTTTCCACCCTTGAATCATGTTACTTCCCAATCTGTATTTAATTAAATGACAGCAACAAACATTGCATGTGCTGATGGTTCATCACTCTATTCTGAACTTTCTGGTATTAATTTATTTTTAATCCCCACTAGAAAAAAGAAAAAAAAAGAATCTCATGTCTGTGCATAATTCCCAACATAAACTCAAGTGAAAAATACAGACTTTCTTCCCAGAAGATGCACACTGCAGATGTCCTAACTTCTATTGGTAGCTAGTGTGAGACCAAATAATTACTCAAATTTTACAGCTTATTTGACTGATTGAATCTAGCAGATCTTAAACAAATATTACTGAACAATACCAGGAAAAAACTTGAACCATATATTACTTACAGTCTTTTTATCAATTAAATATTTATTCCACCCTTAATCCCCTTGTGCCAATCCAGATGGGCTGCCTAATGAGAAGCTGTAATCTATTCAGAAGCGTATCCACTGTCCTGGAGTTCAGACATCCAGCAAAAGCCATTGCACAGCAGTGCCTGGTTTGGTCAACATAGCCAACTAGCAGATTTAGCACATGGAGTAAGACTTCAACTTACGAGTTTTTATTTTCCTTAACCTACAAAGAATGTATAACAGGTGATGGATCTAAGCAAGCTGTGTAAATAAGCAGAATGATGCTCCTGCTAATGAGGTGACATACTCAGAGGAGAAGCATTGCATACCCCCTTGCGTGATTGGAGAGGCAGCTTACTTTGACTCCCAGGAATTACATTTTTTTTCTCTCCCATGCTGGTGAGTCGCATTCCAAGCTGCTGTTAAGACAAATTAAAGAGTCAGCTGCTTGCCCCACTTGTGGCACGACTAGAGTGGGGACAGAGACCATTGCTTGGGTACATGTTCAGATTCCGCTTCTTCCCCACATTGGCAAGAACTATCAAATGGCAGATCCATTGTTCATATGCTTGCATAACTCCTCATGGCCTAGCATTTAATGCCCTTGCATGAGTATTTCGATGGAATTACTTGTTGAAAACAAGAGTGATGGGACTGGTCTGTCAGTAACACCGGAAAAGAAGAAATTGTTAGTGATTCTAAGACATCTAAAGCACTAATTTGAGTGAGCATATTGTTGTAGTTTTGAAATGGACATTTATCTTGATTTTCTCTGCTATGCACAAAATTATTTGAATAAACTTTTTGTAGTCTTCGGACATTTTGGAGGATGTTCTTTTTACTACAGATGCTTTTTCTGTTAGGTTAATGATTGATGATTATCCTGTTTCCCTTCCTCAGTCCCTTCCTTCCTTCCCTGTTTCTCCTGATTAGACAAATAGTAATAGGCAATTTTGTAAGTCACACCTGACTTATACAACATCACATAGCAGTGATGTTGACATAGCAGTAAATCAATTATCAGTTATCAGAAATATGTTTTCAGGGAATTTTTCCTGTTTGGGCTTTGTAATTTGATTTGCATGTAAGTTTCTGTGAAAAAGTTCCTTAGAACAATGTCACAGTAATTAAAGACTTAAAACTGTAGTGGTGACTAAGTACAATTTCCAGAAAACAACCTGCGTTGTCGTATCCATGAGATTATACTTCTTGATAAAGCCCCACTACTAGGGAACTAACTTTACTATAAAATGTTAAATACAATTTCTCTGCCTTTTCTAACCATAATAGAAAGCCTTGCATGGAAAGACTTTTATTTGAGAGCTGAAAGACAAGACAGATCAAGTCAGTCAAAATATCTACAAATTTTCCAATTTTATTTTTCTATTTTAGGTTTTTTTTAACTTCTAAGTAATTTACATTTTGAAACAAAGTCATTGCAAACAAACAAAGTATTCACATGTAGGAAATGCCTCAATTAGAAACACTGGGTTTTAAAACTGGTTTTGCAATTATTAGCAAAACAATATATTAATTGTATTGTAATTCTTGGAGTGGTTTAGATAAGTCAACATTTTATTTTTAGAACTTCTTTGCAAAATGCTTTTTTCAATAACTCAGGTTAACAATCTTCATCTTATAGTATGTGTATGCCATTCTTCAAATGATAAATGCACTGTAAGAGGAACTGGAATATCCTGTTCAGTGGCAGAATGAAAATTTCAACTTTAAAAATATGGCACCATGGGGAACGGCTGAATTAGTTTTGAGTATCCATATGTCTATCTGAAAGACATTTTACATGAAACAACTGTAAAAATATGTTCAGGTATTATGCTAGTGATGACTTGTGAGCTTAATGGTTAAACTGAAGGAGCTTGCTTAGTTAACCTGCTTAGTTCATTGCGTTGGTTCAATTCTGCTGCAATATTTGAAAGCTGATACAAAATATTTTTCCTTAACAGAACATAAGCTTCAGGTTCACAGCAAGTTCTGTTATATTAGCATCAAATCAGAGCTGGGCTAGGCTTCCATAATCTACCTTTTAGAAGATCCATCAGTAACTTCTGCCATCTTGCAGAGGGGACACCTCAGGTCATCAGATCAACTGAATCAGAAGTAATTGTGTGGCCATAAAGGGTTTTTGTTGCTATGGGACAGGCTTCTTTCCTTTGAAGTCAACACAGGCAACAACCCAATTCCCAGTTCAATGCGTGACAAAATTGGACCTAACAGAACAAAGACACCAGCACAGCGCTGGTAAAAAAAAAAAAAAAAAAAAAAAAAAAAGAAAAAAGAAAAAAGATGAGCAAACATAAAAATTATAGCTCTTAAAGTAATTAACATTGCCATGTTGTCACAAGACAAATGAGTTATGGTAAACATTTTAGGGCTCAAGAATTAAAAGGCTTTAGGAATCAAAGTAAGGGCTGAAAATATTCCTGAACTAGATAGCATATGTCAAACCAAGTTTCTAAAACTGGCAGACAGAAGGCTAATTGTTTTACTTGGAAATGGAACAAATTTAACATGTATCTTATCACTAGGTTATTTTTTATTTTAATAACTTCTCGAAAACTAACTTACAACACACTACGGTAATATGAAAAATATATTTAGCTGTTGTTTTCCAAGAAGACATTCCAGACTTTTAATATCATCCCACATTGATAATTAGTCATTTGTTAGAGATATACAGCAGTAATCACTCAATGCACTGCAGAATTGGCCAATGTAAATGGCCATTGGACATTTACAGATCACTATTCAATGAAATCTGCTGAGAGTAGAACTTCTTGTGGAACTTGTGTTGATATAAAAGAGAAATTGAAGCACTTTTACATGGATAAATGTAACAACATAATGCTGCTCTGGGTACTGGGAAATTGAAGAATTTATTTAAAAAAGTAAGAAATTGGGTTTTTTCTTCAGCTTTTGCTCAGGTTCTCTACACTAACTTTTTCATGCTTTGCACTGCTACTATGAAGGCTGCTTATTTTTTTTAAAACAGAATTTGAGCTCCTCCTGAAATAGCATGACTTTATGAAACTGAGTTTTGCAAAGTATTATAGGAATCACAATGAAAGAGGAGTCACATAAACTTTTGCTTGGACTTATCTCAAGCAGAGCTTGAGTCTGAACGAAAAAGTTTACAGTGCTCATTACAATAACCCATTACACTTGTGGTAGAGCCCTTGCCAAGACAATGCCTGAAAAGACGGCAAAACACACTTTTTCATTATTCTTCAGCAATGTTTATAAATTACATGAGTTGAGATAAGCAGTTCTGGAAAATTGTAACTGATTGTCCCTCTTAAATGTACATTCTGCGAATGTTTGCAAAATTTTTCAAATTGATTCAAACTGATATATTTCCTTCCAAATGCTGAACACATTTCCCCAATACATATGAAAATACAGTCTACTCTTTATTCAAAGACTATTGCATTTCATCTTACTTTGGTCATATGTTTTCCTTTATTTGGCATTTGGATCTCATAATTTGTTCTTTCTAATGTTTCCGATCTTTGTTGCTGTTTCCTTGTTGGGTACCTGCTGTGGTAGATAGCAGTTATCTGATTCTATTTCAGCTTTCACTAATGCAGACTATATGTCATGGTTTCACTGCTGGCAGTGCCTAAAATTATTTAAGATATAGCAATCTCATCAATAGCTGCGCCCTGTTTACAGTATGAATATGAGATCTGGTATTTCCACAGGGCCGATTTGTTTCCTTTTGCTTTTTAAAATGCATTCTGAATCAGTACAGGAAGCCACAATCAAGACTACTGGCTAGGAGGTCTAACAAAAGACAGAGAAGAGATTACTCCTTCCCTGTATGTGCTCTGATTCTCTGTAAGATTATATGGCCTCGTATAAAAGCGTTGGGTCAATGGAGCTAGCATTCCTGTACCTGCTTCAGTGGATTAATTTCTTTAAACTAAAGTGTTGGGCCTTGCCTACCATAGCATGCATAGTGTTCTAATGTGATAGCAGTGGTCCTGGCAAAGGGATGGATGTGTAGCAGACAACCGTATCTGAAACTGTCACACTCTATCTCCTGTGAACCACCGAAGAGTCTGCAGAAATAGGGCTCAAACCCATGACTGAGTACCTCTGGTTACCATTCATCAGGTGACGCTCACTGACTCCTAATGAGCTCTTAGCCTGTGTAAGAGATAAAAGCAGTTTACCCCATGTTTGCCCAGCCATCTCCTGTCACACAGCTTACCGTGTTGTCTTGTTAAGCCATGACACTCCGTTGGGCTTATGAGCAGTTTACGAAGCAGACTCTTTCGTAGAGACCAGAAAAATGGCTTACAAAATTGTTTTTGCCTGCTCAGGTGCAAGTCTACACCAGGGATTTCTCTAACACAAGAATGACATCGAGGCTAGGTGACGACTTTTTCCAACTCTCCAGCCATCAGGGTTGTCCTGTGTGGGTGCAGTGTGAAACCAGCCTTTGGATGGAAAAATTCAGCTGATGTTTCACAGTTATTGGCATCTCTTAAACACAGCCTTTATACAGGGAATCGTCAAGCATCTTCACAATCACTAGGGCCCCCATTTCTACATTTAATTAAATCAGAATGAACTCATAGGTCAATGAATTAAGCTTTGCCGCCGGCTGCTCTCCATGCCCGGAGGTAGGCGGCTCCTGCGGCCCGGCGGGGGTCGGCGGGGACAGCCCCAGCGCTGACAGACCGTGATCCCCCCGAGCAAGTGTGCGGCGCTGGCTCGCCGGCTCCTCGCTGCCTCCAATTACATCCCTGGCAGAAGATACGGCTCTCGTCTTCGCTTTCCAGGGTTATTTTTGGCCGGGGACGCCGCATGGTGATGGCAGCGGCCTTTCGGGCCGCGGGCACCCTTGCGAGCGACGAGGCGCCGGCGGGGGCCCCGGCGGGG
>VZRE01015739.1:0-20217 GCA_013396775.1 Cephalopterus ornatus | reverse complement strand
ACGGCCATCGAGATCGTCGTTCAGATGGCCGCGGCCAACGGGGTAAGCGGCCCCCTCGCCCTCCCCTTCGCCCCCTCGCTGCAGCGGGACCCGCGCTATGCCCGCACCAGCGGTCCCGGCGGCGGGAGGCGCGGGGCAGCCCCCGGGCACGGGGAGAACCTTCCAATGTCGTCACCCATACAGCGCACAATATACAAATAAAACCAGGAGGAACTTCGCGTCCGGCTCTTTCGGCGCTGTGCCCGGCAGGTGCCCGAGCCAGACCCGTGCCGGTGCGTGTGTCCCCTGCTCTGCTGGGCTTTGGCATGGTTGGTGGCTCCGTCGGGGTTTGGCGGTGGGGATGGTGACAACCTCAGGAGACTGCCAACCGTGCCGGGCTGTTTCACTTTATTTTAGGAGGAAGGAATAGGAGCTGAGACATAGGGTTCACTCTGAAGGAGAAAAGCGTTAAAAATACGTGCGTGGGAAACAAAGGTATCAGAAATGTATTTGCTACTCAGGATATTTTAGAAATATTCAAGGAAAATAGTACTATTGAGGGAAGGGGAGTTCAGCATTTTGGCTGCATCTTCAGAAAATAATCGTGCTTTTCTATTGTTAGCTTGCAAACAAATTACAAAATGCAAGAAGACAGCAGTCGCAGAAGCCTGTGTGACCACATGGGATACAGATTTCTCATGTGCAGTTTTGAAAATAGGAAAGAACTTGAGAAGAAAACTTATGTCTTCTACTATATACACGCGCATTCTTGTGTGGATATGTATGTACAGAAAGCTGGAAATACCAGATAATGTAGGCTTGAAGTTCCCGCTTCACAGCAGAGCTGAAGCTACTGTCTCTTGCTATGATGGTTAAATTGGTCCTCTAGATTTGACAAAAGGAGTGATACAATTTTATAGGCCTTCT
This sequence comes from Cephalopterus ornatus, assembly GCA_013396775.1. NCBI lineage: Eukaryota > Metazoa > Chordata > Aves > Passeriformes > Cotingidae > Cephalopterus > Cephalopterus ornatus. The sequence goes on along the minus strand of VZRE01015739.1, from coordinate 19,311 downwards.
TTTGGTAAGGAATTTAATTTTTTCAAAAGATCAATCTTTCAACTTTGAAATGAATGTCTGTATGTGTCCAAATTTTTCCTGCTGATTTCTTGTCACATACAAGCTATATAAACTAACCATTCTGATATAAATAATGAGTATTTTAAAATTATTCCTAAAACATGTTCTCAACACACTGATAGTATGAAGCCAATGCTTAGTGATACCTGAGATTTCAAAGACTGTTTATGTTACATGCTGGATTCCTTGTGCAAAACAGCCATTCACACAGGCAGTTGGTGCAGATGCCAGGGTTTATGTGGCGCAGGGTGTGAAAAGGGCTGTCAGGGGTACACTGATTAAAGTGACAGTGGCAAGGGTAGTACAGGTGGGATAAAGTGCAGCAACAATTAAAGCAAGAGTCCGGCAGCAAGAACTGCCCTGCTGAGACTGAGATCCTTGCCTGTCCTTGCACACTGGCAGGAGTTAGAAGAGTGGGTTGTAGCTGCAGAGTGACCACAAGGACTGAGGTACTGAAAAAGAAAAGAAATTTAGGGTTTAGAACAGCAGGGGCTTCTCAACCAGGTTATGCTGACTAATATTTTCTGTCAGCCTGCCTCCTTCCTGCTGCTTTATGTCACATACCCCATCTTGCTCTGTTTCCCTTGAATATCTTTTTGACCTCAGGAGAGTTCCAGTTTGACATGTTTCTGGCATCTTGCTATAGTAATGATGCCACTTTCTTAAGTTACTGCAAGTTTTTTGGAAACAGTTTCTCACTAGTGTTTTCTGAAGCCAATTGCCAGACTTTACTGCTCACCGTTCCCACAAATATCTGAATTCATTCATGATACTCTTACTAATGGCACAGTCCTCACAAATTTGGTAGGTCAGCTGGTAGGGAGCCACTAATACTGAAAAGGCTTCCCATTTCCATCTGCTAATGCTCCTTTCCCTCTCTAACATCTTAACCCTGCTTGTCCTCCATTTCTCTCAAGCACACTGTAAATGCATAAGCCTCACATTTATTTAGTGAGTACTATTTGTGTGTTTTGGTTTTTGGCTGTTAAAATACACCTGCTGGGAAAATAACTAAACCTCCTTGATGGCACTGTTTAGTGCTGTGCTGTGTAAGTTGGGGGAGAGGAAGGCCCTCAACTCATGAGGGCAAAGATCTCTCCCCTTGCATCAGGTTAATGTCACTAGAAGGCATGTAGGCCCTATTGCAGGGAAAGAAGTGAACTGCTGTAGGCAGGATTGGATGAAATGTGTGGAAGCCTTGAAGCTGCATTGAAAACCTTAAGCCACCCTGAGTGCCAAGAGGGGGATAGCCACATACTGCTGATAAACTGAACTTGAATCTCTTTCCTGGGAGCCACATACTGAGTGTCACTGTTAGTTGTGCCTGCTGAGTACAAAAATAAAAGTGGCTTTCTATTATCAACCGTAAATGTATTGCCCTTTAGAGTTGCTAGGTTCCTCTTGTTCTAACTTGGTGACTCATCCCACATTCCCCCTGCGTTAACAGCCTAGCACAATTGGCATAGGCTCCAGTACAAGGAATGAGATGAGGTCCCCTTCCCAGTCAGCTGCCAGTGCTTGGCCTGCCTTCTTCTCATCCTCGATCCCACTGGCTCATGCCCTCCGGCTCGGGGCTGAAGGTACATGCTCCATAGCTACAGCCTGTGTAGACTTCCATTGGTGGCAGCAGCTAATGGCTGGTCCATGCACTGCAATTGCAAGCAGCACATGCGCCCACAAATCTTTCTGTTCAGAGCTGAAGGTGGCTGACCAGGGTCACCCTTAAGTGGGTCGCACAGCTGGGGCTGTAGCAAACACATTTGGGTAAGGGACTGCATGTCATGGGAGGGTGGGGCAGAGTGAGGAAGGCCAGACAGAGGTTGCATGCCCAGAAGGACATTCTGGGTTGCAACAAGCAGTTTTACAAAGTAGAGTGGTAGGACAGTGTCTGAGGCTTTATTGCCCTTTTCACCCATGTCCTGCCACTAGTAGTGTCCTTCAGCCTTAATGTCTGGAAGATCTGAGGTAAAAGGCTCCAGCAGTTCCTCTACGAATTAGATGCAAATATTCCATTAGACCCACCAGCTGTATAGGGTGTCTCATTTTTGATGCAAAGTTTAGAATAGGTTTAAATGAGAAGCTGCTATTTGTGAGTCTCAGTGGCAGATCAGAAGCTGACGATCATACACTGAATATGGAAAGTCATGACAACATGCTAGAGAGATTGCAGAGTATTACTAGTAATGCTGTAGAAGTTTGAGATGGCAGAGAGTTGAGTTTTACAGTTGTATTCTGTGTAATACCTTATTGTTTTTATTTTCCATGGCCTTCCATGTGAATCTTGGCCTCCCTTCCTGGCTCTGTCTGATTCATTTATTTGCTTCTGCATTGATTGTAGAGCTCAGTCATCTTTAGGGTACTATAGTAAAAGACAGGAAGGCACAGCCCCATGTTGTTCAGGATGTAATTTGCTTGCTTCATGTTCTTTCAAGTATAATTGACTGAGGCATATGAGAGATTACTTGAAAAAATAATTAAAAAAAGCATTAAGTGACTCCATGACAATCAGCTGAATTGTCTGAAAATGCACAGCTGCAAGCGGTAATATTGCATAAAAATGTTCTTGTAAAGTACTTGTTATTTTATTCTTTCAGCTGTAACCATTCGCTGAGGATCTTTGTTTCTGCTGTTGCTACTAAACGTAGAGTGACAAATATAATGTGGCGTACGGACAAAGTATTAGAAGAGACATTACATGCCTGTGATCTTGTAGCCATGCAAGTTTTTGAATTCCAAAGATAATCTTTCCACGCTATGAAACTGTCCAAGATTTTCAGAACAGTGTTACTGACACTTTAATTGTGAGTCAGTGTGTGGATACTATTTGCTTACTGTTTTAACCCAGATTGTGAGAAGTCTGTAAAATCTGGTCTTAATTAAATTAATTAAAGAATTAATGAAATGTCCATTTAGTATTTGGTTCAGAGACAAAATTAAGAGCCAAGAGAAGATGACATTCTTCATTCTTGCCTCTAAAACAAAGAAAGCCCAGGAAGATGGGTAGCACATTTACACCTCTGCAGTGTCCTCAGGGAGTTTTGTAAAAGCACTGAAGACCTTAAGATAAGGTGAAACTTTATAGTAGTCACTGCAAGTAAAATACCAGTGTATCGTTCATGTAATTTGACTTCAAGATCCTAAATTTGGAATACTAAGTATTGCAGTATTTCTATAGTGTAGAAATTAGTATAATAAATAGTATTTCTAAGTAATATAGAAATAATAGGCTTCCAAAAAATGCTGAAGGCAAATCAAGTTACTCATGTCTATATAAATATTTGGCATCGAGAAAAATGGGTAAACTAGTTTGTGTAATTCCTGTTGAATGGGAAAAATGAAATATGGTAGGTGCTAGGTGATTTATGCATTCTGAGTAATCTGAGTATTCTACTAACTTTTTAAAATACAGTTTTGATGTGCATGAAGGCAAAACCTTAAATTCATTAGTTTAGAGGTACAGAAAATGTGCTCATGATAAGCCTTATCGGCAAGTATAAATGCATTTATACTCGAGTACCTCAAGATAGATTTAGTTTTGTGGTTTTCAAGCATTATGTAAAATGTTATCACTGTCATGTTCCTTTTGCTCACCCATACACAATGCTGTTTTAAGAGCTGGCACCCATTTCTGACAGCTGTATTTGGAAGATTGAGTCATTGCTCTAGCTTTCTACATGCTTCATAGTTTAAAAAAGGGAGAGACAGTATTCAAAACAAACTTTTTCAGTATTTATTTTCATCATATTTTTCTTTTCATGACAATTTATTTGTTTCTTAACCTTCCCCCCCCTTCAGAATTGTTCCAACCTGAGAGTAAAAAAGACAGTGAAACAAAACATTTTCCTAATAGTAGTAAGAACAAGTCAAATGAACCTTGAAGATTTTCCATGAACTGTATTAATAATTTTGATAGCTCTCCTGTTTTCCAGCAACAGTCCATAGGCTTCAAAATTATCTGCAAAAACTGTGAAAAGAAAACCGGGTGGACAATCAATCATTGTATCTTCAGATCTTGAGACAGAAATCTCAGTTAATAGAATGCATTTTCTGTACATTTTTTTTTAAATTTGAAAGCAGATCTCTTTCTTCTCAGTCAAAGAGAAAGGGCTAACCATAGCCTGTGCATTGTGAGAGTTATCAAAAAGTAACTTGTGCTTACTTTAGAAGTTGATAAATTCTTTGTAGAAATCCTATTTTTTAAAACTAAAACAGTTCACAAAAGCAGGCTGAATAAATAATCTACTAATCCTTTGCTTTTCTGAAATTATTTAGAACTGCACTTCTGAGTAATTAAGTACTTCACATGAGTGACTGGAAGAAGGTCATCTGTATGTGAAGGAACAGCTCTATATGGAAAGGAGAGAAGTAGCACCTCCTGTGCTGTTGCTTTGCCACACAGAGCTATCAAATCTCCTTCAAACTTGAGAACGAAAACTGAAGTTCAACTCTCAGTCTGTTTTCAGATGGGGAGTGGGAAGAATTCAGTGTTCTGCCTCTCCCTCTGTCCCCTCTACCAACTCCTTACCCCTTCCCAAACAACTACTCAATAGAGGTGGGGACTGGAGTTGTTTTTTATCGTCATCATGGCTAGGCTTCGCGAACGAAGATTTGTGAAGGACTCTACCCACACTTGCTACAAGCGCGCTGATGGCTGAAAAGGCCAATGCGAGATAGTGTTTTTTATAGTGACGTTATTAAAACCCCCAAATATTAGAATATACTTTTCAGCTCTATATGCAGCTGCATTAGTTCTCATCTGTTACCTTCTCTGGTTTTTTTTGTGTCAGCCTGTTTCCCAGAAATTGGAATTCTTGTATTTCTTTGTAAATACATTTTTGGTTGGCCTCTAGATTATTTATGTTCAGCTGAAACTGTAGTATCTGTGTAGGTTATGAAGGCAAGGTTTTGAAATTGGAACCTTGCAGTGGAACTGCACATAATACCAAACACATTGAGTCAGTGTTTAATAACACCACCTATAAGGTTTTTTTTTACTTTAAGAATGGTGGGAACTTTCCCTGCTCAGCTGTGCCCTGGGAAACACACCCCGTTCATTTGGAATAGCCCAGGAGTCACTGATGGCTGAAGGAGGAGCAATGCTTTCTATGGAGCAGGACATCCAAGGGTGTTCGGCAATAGAGGGGTAACTGCAAGAGACTGCTGGTCTTAGTGTATAGTGATACTTGAGGTTGCACTGAAAGGCTGCTCGATAAAAGGCAACTTACTTTCTATTCTCTTTCATGCTGGTTAAAGCCCCAGACCTGAAAACTGCATCCACACAGTCAGCCCTAAACTATATTGGTATCTGAGGAGATTTGCTGATTTGTGGGGATACCTGGAAGGGGTTGATAGCAGGATCATGGCTCAGTGCTACGCTTGGGAGCTTTGCAAATCACTGTCCTGATTGTGCTCGTTCTTTGCTGTCAGTACACAGGCCATTGGTGTTAAATGTGCCAGGATGCAATGTTTCTTGCCAGTGCTCCAGATTAGCATGCAAGCAACTCATGTATGTATATTTCTCTGCAAAAGAGTATGTTCCATACTAGGACTTTACCATTTCTGTCCTGTACATAACTGTGTGTGTTTATGTATTAAGTTTCAAAAATTTAGTACTATTCAGACTACTTTGGCTTTTTTTCCCCACCTAGATCGGCAGACTAGTTATTGGACAGAATGGTATCTTATCCACACCTGCTGTTTCATGTATCATCCGAAAGATCAAAGCAGCTGGTGGAATTATTCTAACAGCTAGCCACAGTCCTGGGGGACCTGGAGGAGAATTTGGAGTCAAGTTTGAAGTTGCCAATGGAGGTATGGGTTTAGTAACACACTACAACATTGCATCTTGATATGCTGAAAATATGCTGACAAGGATAACTAGCTGCCTTTAACTATGTGTTTTCAACTTTCTCTGTTAAAACTGTGAAGAACATAAGTGCCTCTTTTTTCTTTTTTTCGGTAATAGGAGTGTATTTGTCTGCATGGGTCTGTACAATAAGCATTAAATGCTTACTAAAGTCCTTGTGGTAGCTGTAAGATTTCTATAAACAAGAAGTTTGCTATCCTGTTTTTACAGTATTTTATGTAGCCTCCCAGATCACTGTAACTGTTATGATATTTTTATAAAGATACTTATGAGGGAGCTCTGTTTTGCTCATATTTTGTGTTGCTTTTCTTGGCATTTACTTTAAAGCGTGTAATTTCAGACATGCTATAAGCGGTATAACTCATTGTCTTGTATGGAAGAAAGCACTTCTTACGTTTACCCAGGAAGTAACTGGTCTTATCCAGGGATAGGGTTGTACCATTTTAACTACTGCAGTTCCACCGCTGAATAATGGAATTTGGGTATATAGCTAATGTCCTGTTTTCCCAAACTGACAAGCTAACGCGGGTAGGTATGTTACTCTTTCAGTATGTTTTATATAATAGATCTGTGTACACCCATAAAACATTATGGTGGCAGTTGCTGACACCTTGTATACCTCATACATATATAGTGTTTTCTACCTGAAAAAAGCTGAACTGAAAGTGTTTTTAAAATGTTTCCGTCCCCATTTTGGAAGTGGGTGAACTTGAGAAGGGGGTGCTTCTCTCTTCTCCCTTCTCCCTTGTTTAATTGAAAAATGTCCGTGGTTAAATGAATGGGATTTTATAAACAGAGTAGGCTTGAATCCCAGAGAGATTAGAGGAACTGCATAAGGGCATCCAGTGAGAAAGCCAGGGTCACAGCACACACATACCAGAGCCAAACTGTTGGATGCATTAGCACTCTACAAACTTTAAAACACCACATACACCTAAAATCTCTTTGATAAATGGGAAACAGTTGGTGGGGCAGTCTTTCTGGTGTGCTTTGCCTTTTTAAAGAGAATTCAGAAAGGCTATAAAGCTTTAGATATGAAACACTTCTTAAACAAAAATCACAAGGTTCAAGTATTTATGTTAATCATTGGGTCCATAATGAAAAGCAATTAGTTTAAGTAACAGCTCAGAAAATGTGAGCTCATAATTAAGCAAGGCTTTTGAAGTAAGAGAATGGCTAGACACAGCAACGAGCTCCTAGGGAAGGTGATCATTGCTCTACATTATTTCTCAGTCTATTTTGCAGATCCAGGTCAAGCAGAAGTGGTTTGTTTCTATAGCTGTAAAAGAAAACTTAGAGTGACACTGTGGGATCTCCTTAGCTGGAAATTTCAACTGACAAGACATCCATCTATAAAGGATGACCTGGAGCTAATGAAACCTGTCCTCACCCTTTGGATGGGTTTGGATTAGATGAGTAAGAAGTAGTATTCTAAGCCGAATGAAGAGTTAAGTGACTGTTGCTTAATGTATTGGTTTAGACCATCTGGTACACTGCATCTGAGATGAACACACTAATTCACATGGCAATTCATATGCACTGCATATAGCAGCATTGCTAGAGGAATGGGAAATTAGCACTGAAAAAATCTTCAAAGACACTTTGGCATAGGAGAGAGAACACATAAAAGAGAAAAATGGAAATAATTTTTAGAGTGAAGGTGTGGCTTTAATATAAGCTATGAAGAGTCAGATAAGCCAGAAAGGACTTCTGTTATAACTCAGGCTTGACTCTTGCACTACATATGGCATAATTCATGTAGTAATTTTTGCATCAAGCCTTTTATTTGGTTAACAGTAAATCTTTAAAAGTAGAGCCATTTTTCAGGCTTTGGCGGTGAAAGTAATTCACAAGTAAGATGAGCTTTCTGTTTCTGAATAACATAATTATTCCAGGTCGAGATTGCTAATTGTTGAGCAATTAAAGTAGTTTAAATTCCAGCAAAGATAAGGAAAACTGCAAAAGAGCGCCACTGTCAAACAGATAAGGCTTTTAAAAGTGATAATTTTTTCTAACGACATAGTGTGAAACACCAAACTAGCAGACCTTCACAAGTGTAAGTTTGCAGAAAGTGCTGTGAAGCAACAGAAACTGCTGCTGAAGGACAGGCTTTCCTTTAATAGCTGTGTTGAGATTCTGTGAAGAGTAAAAAAAGTCAGTCTTTGAGCAATAAACCTGAAGAAAGATGGCTGAGTGTTTTTTGGTTCCCTCATCCTCCCTGCTCCTGGGTAATGATTGATTTAAATACTCTATGTAAATCATAATGTTTTATGTAACACACTATATTTCTGTGTTTTATTTTTTCAAAAAATGTTTTAAGCTTGTGTTGTAGTGAAAGAACAGACTTTATTTACTGTAGTACTTTGTGTTTATTCCGTACTAACTCCAATATATTCTGAAAAATGTTTGCTATAACACTTACTTTTAAAATTAGGAACCTTCATTTAAAAGAAATGACTCACCACATTATTTTCTCTTTTAGGACCTGCTCCAGATATGGTTTCAGAAAAAATCTATCAAATCAGCAAAACCTTGGAGGAATACGCAATTTGTCCTGATCTCAGAGTTGATTTATCACGCCTGGGAAGACAAGAATTTGATCTGGAGAACAAATTCAAACCTTTCCGAGGTAGCAATGTCTGCTTTTATGCATGCTAAATACATTGAGTTAAATAGTATTGCTGCGGAATTGTAATGGGGAACTATATAAACAGAACTTTAGTTCTTCAAAATGCCTCACTAAAAGTTATTAAAATAAAAGTCAGTGTAGAAACATAGAATGGTTTTTATTGGAAGGTACCTTAAAGATAGGGTCTTCTCAGAGGCCTTCTCTTCTCCAGGCTGACCAACCCTACCTCTCTCTCTCAGCCTGACTTCATAGGGGAGGTGCTCCAGCCCTCTGACCATCTTCATGGCCTTACCTTGGACCTGCTCCAACAGGTCCATGTCTTTCTGGTGCTGAAGACCCCAGAGCCTGACAGAGCACTGCAGGTGCGGTCTCGTGAGGGAAGCGTAGAGGCGGAGAATCATCTCCCTTGACCTGCTGGCCATCTTTCTTTTGATGCAGCGCTGGATGTAGTTGGCTTTTCCAGCTGCGAGTGCACATTTCTGGCTCGCGTCCAGCTTTTCATCCACAAGAACCCCAAGTCCTCTGCACGGCTGCTCTCAGTGAGTTCTCCCAGGCTGTATTCTGGACTGTGTCTGGACTTTCTGAACCTCAGGAGGTACTCATGGACCCACATCTCAAGCTTGTCCAGGTACCTCTGGTTGGCACCCCAACCTTCTGTTGTGTCAATGGCACCACTCAGCTTTATGTCATCTGCAAACCTGCTAAGGGTGCACTTGATCTCGCTGTTGATGTCATTGATAAAGGTATTAAAGAGCACCAATCCCAAGACAGAACCCTCAGGGAAACCACTTCTCACTGGCCTCCACCTGGACATGGAGCCAGTCTCTGGTTGTGTCAACCAGCTGATTCCTTATCCACTGAACAGTCCATCCATCAAATCCATGTGTCTCCAGTTTCGAAGATAAGAGGCCACGTGGGACTGTGTCAAAGGCCTTGAAGAAGTCTAGGTAGATGACATTGTTCTGTCATGTATCATCTGAAAGGTCAAAGCAGCTGCTAGAATTAATCTAACAGCTAGCTAGGGAGATGTGGAGGAGAGTTTGGAGTGAAGTTTGAGGTTTCTGATGGAGGTAGTTTGGTTTCTTTTTTAAATAAAGCAAAAGGTCTTGTCAATAGACTCCCCTGGCCAAGTGGCCTCTAGTAGACCCCAACCACAAAGTGTCCTTTGTTGGTCTGCACCTTGAATTTCACGCCCGGGGTCTCAGTCTGTTCGTGGCTATTTCTCAGGGACAACTCTTCGCAATCTCTCCCTTCCTTAGCACAGAGTGCAACACCCCACCCCTCCTTCCCAGCCTGTCTCTTCATAAAAGCTTGCAGCCCTTAGTTGCAGTGCTCCAGTCATGTGACTTGTCCCACCATGTTTCTGTGATAGCAATTAGGCCATCGTTTTCCTACTTGCACCGTGGTTTCCAACTCCTCTTGCTTGTGTCTGATGCTGTGTTCATCTATAGGTAAGTGTTGCGTTTGTTATGCACATAGTGAATCTGAGCTACAGGCTTCAGGTGCATCAGGCCTCAGCTTTTAGCCAAGTATCTTTGCCAAATATACGTTCTTATGCTTGCTAGTAAACACCAAAGACAAACCTTTTTGGACTAGGAATGGTTTGCTTATGGAAGTCTAATTGACAAAGGAGTTTGTGAGAATCTAAGTTTATTCATTCTTTGCTCATGCTTGCTGAAAAGTTGTGGCACTCTATTTGAGTCCAGTGACTCCAAATCTAAAGAAAGTGCTGAAGCACATGTTTAATTTTAAGCATGTGAATACTTTTATACCTACACTTGATTTAAAATGATCTAACTTAGATATCTGCTTGAAGGAGTCAAAAGCAAAGGAAGGGGTTCTGAAATAAATTTCAAATTTCATATATATTCTGTATATATTTCATATATATTGCATATATATTTAATATATATTTCATATATTTCAAATACTGTAAAATTCTGTGTGGCCTCAAAAACTTTTGCTCATTCCTGATGCCATAGAATTAAAGCTAGTTTGATTTCCACCCAAACTTTACATTTTAAGAAATAAAGTTTTTCATTAAAAACTCCATTAAATTATGTTTTATTTATTTTGGTGTTTTTGTTTGTTTGTTTTTGTTTGGGGGGTTTTGTTTGTTTTGTCTTTGGTTTTTATTTTGTTTTACTTTATTGCAAAGAACGTGTTTGGGTTTTTCAGGCAAACAAAAAGCACAGAAAATTAAGCTCCAACAGGGCTCCAGAATCAAAAAATTGCCTGAGTTTTAGATTTTGGTTTTTTTCAGCTTTTTAATCTCTCTAAATTGTATGTTTCTAAATGAAAATGAGACAGCCCTCCCTCACATTAGTGTAAAAGTGCATACAAATAGTTACAATTTGTCTGTATGTTTTTCTAAGAAAAAAAAACATTTCCAATCCTGTCTTCCAACAATACATCAACCTGAGACAGTAGAGCTACCAGGGAACCCTGGTGAAGCAATGTAATTGGTCTATAAGTGCATGAGTAAGCGTAGTTTACACAGATTTGAAATGCAGGTTGAAAGTGCAGAAAGAATGGAAGTAATTTAAAAAGTAATATAAGGTACTATCTGATGTATTTAAAACTTCTGCTTTTTCAGTTGTATGAACTAATTCCTGTGAATCAAGCTTACAGAGGTGTTGAAGCAACTGAGTTGGGTTTGGCAGGAGCTAAAATAGTTTTTAGACTTTAATCCTACAAGCACTTTCTCTTAACATGTGTGAGCAGCTCCACTGGAGTTGCAACATTTGTTCATATGTGTAAAGCTTAGAACCTACTAAAATACTGCTAGGAGCAGAGCACAGAAGATATGCAATAATATCGTTTTAGTGAAAGCTCAAGACTTTTCACATATACCACAGAACTGACTAATTTTCAAGCAGGTTTTACGGATTGTTTTTCAGCCTTGAGAGTCTTTTTTTTGTTTCTTCCTTCAAACATATTGTAACAATCTATTCTAAGGGTTTTTCTCAGGCTCAAAAAATGTCTATGTCATTTTCATGTTGCCTGAAAGAAGAGCATTACGGCAAGGTTAGTGTTTCTGAGCAAAACTGGCTGACATTCTAAGTAATAATTAACTTGTAACTAAAATATTTTAAGATACTTATTTAACGAGATGAAAAGACATTTTTATAACATATGCTTTTTAATTTAATCAGGAAAAGTATATTCCAAGATGACTGAGAAGCGCAGCTTTTGACGGTTGTTTAGTAACTGCTTTCATTATGACAGACGTATTTTCATTAATACATTTTAGTTTGATGTTTTACATCCAAAAGAACTAGTAGTGGTCTGCATATGAATTTGAAATTCAAGTTACCAAGGCCTTAACGAAAAACAGATGTTGTATCTGAGCCTTACTTTCCTAAATCAGTGAGATATACAATACAAAAGTATAATGTTAGGTTGCCAGTGAACTGGACACAGGTATTGCTGGTGCCAGAATTTAGAGGAATAGGCTGTATGTATCTCTTGATGGAATCATGCAGATAGATACTGCTGTCAGAAGAATAGAATGTCTGGTGTTGATTTGTCATGGACATCCTCATCCTCTGAGAATAAACCTATTTAGCTTGGAAAGTTTTTCAGCAGCTTAGTGAATGATATATAAAGAGTTTGCTTCAATATAATGTACTCTCTTTAATGTTCTCAGTGAAATAGGAACTGTCAACTTACATTATCCCTGAGTTTTTTTTATCAGGCAAAACTCTCTATCTTTTCAAGCTTAATGGTAGCCACACTGAAGGCAGCCAGAGTCTTTGACTTTGCCTGTATGGGCTTCAGAGCAAATCCAGGTTATGTAGATGTTGTGTGCTCTGACTTCAGTTGAGTTACATGACTGATGAAACTGTGCTGGAAGAGAGATTTTCCCATGTGTTAACTGTAGTCGCTTTTTTCTGTGTAATTTTTCTAGTGGAAATTGTGGATTCTGTGGAAATCTACCTCAATCTCCTTCGAAGTATTTTTGACTTCAATGCGATAAGAAATTTGCTGACTGGACCCAACCAGATTAAAATAAGGATTGATGCCATGAATGGAGGTATGAACTTAAGTGGATGTCAGGACAGAAATAATGTCCAGATAAAAACTGGTATGCTGCAATGGTTTCCCAATAACACTACAGCATATAAAAGTCAGACTTTTATGTAATGTTAAGGGTAATAAGGAAGGATTTGAACATTATACCACCAACAAAGGCAATCTTAACAATGGGTTAGATCCCTTACTAGGCAAGGGGGTTTATCTTACTTCATAAATAAGCAAAGGCATATGTGTCCAATTAAAGTTCTCTTTCTGCATTTGGAAGGAAGCAGGATGAGGTAATCTTGCCATGAGAGGGTGATGAAGTATGTTGCAGTATCCAGTGACCAAGGAGCCTCTACTAAGAGCAAATTCTAAATGTTATAAAACTAGATAAGTCTGAATAAATTGCATCCAGAAGCCCTTAAAGAGTTGGCTGAGACCTCTGCCTCGCTAACGTTAAAGGTAAACTAATTTCAGTGTAGTGTGGACAAGTTGAAAGTGTCACAGAAGACAGCAAAGAGACCAGTATTAAAAAATATATAAGCTGTGTCACTTGGGAAAACACAGATCAGCAGGAGATCTATCTTAGGCTATAGTATGAAAATATACATAAAGATGTCTACAGATAATGACTTGAAGGATAGGAACGTAAGTAAGAATGTTCAACATTATCTTATGGAAAGCAAATTGCATCAAACCAAACAGGTTTCATTCTTTAATGGGATTACAAAGATCAACCAATAAACGGAGCTGTATAGACTTAGAAAACTTCTGTAAAGCATTTTAGCCTTGGCCTCTAATACAGTGTGATAGTCTTCAGAAAATCATAGTGAGTTCACAGTCAGTGTGAACACCCAGTTCACAGGCCATGGCCAAGGATTATAGTCTGCATCCACTCAGTGTGAACACCTGGTTTTGCCAGGCTGTGGCAAAAGGGCAAATGGTGTCCTTGAACAATGTAGAGGGAGCAATACGGAAGGCATTGCCTGCTGTCACATACAGTACTGGATAGAACGTTACCCAAATACTTTGTAGAGCTCTCAGTCCAAGTGTTTTACTGAGTGTTAAAAATTTTTACCTGTGGTCAAAGAGATGCACAGTCTGGCTTAGGGTTAGAAAAACTGATGCAAACAAAAATTTTAAAGGTCTGAGTTTGTTTGAGTTTTTTTCTTTTTTTACCAGGTGATGACCTTTATTTACGGGCTTTATGATCTTGCATCTTGGTGCAGTAATATCCATACTATAATATAACATACACATAGATTAAGTGTATTCAAGACTATTTCTTTGTACCACAAAGAAAGTTATTGGGTTTTTTTTCTGCAGAAAACTTATTTTTCAGTCTGTTATTCCCAAAAATACCAAAAAGAAGCAATAGAGAGAGAAGTTGAGTCCAGTCAAATCCAGATTGAAATGTCACTCATATTTATGGATAACGGTGAATAAGCATTGGAGCAATCTATGAAAGGTAGTTGGGGTTTTCCCTTCTCTTGATGGTATGTGATCAAAAGACTTTCTGGATGAGATACATTAGCCAAAAGTGAGTCACTAGCCACAGTATAGTGAACATTAGAGAGGACCACATATGTAACTTGAAAGGCTGTCTTCTGAAATTTGTTTTCGATCTGTGCCTCTGGAATATGTTTTTATGCTGTACATATTCGTATTTTAACACTGGCATAAAAAAAGAGTAATTTGTCAGGAGTCTACTTTTGATAAGAATCCGAATCACGGTATGTTATTCAGAGTTAAATTTCCTTGAAAACAAGGTTCTCACGTGGTTTTGCCTTTGGTCACAGTTGTTCCAGTTGGCAAGATCTCGGAGTAAGGTAGGACGAAGAGAGAGCATGAGAGACAGATGAGTCACTCGTATTTTTTCACCTCTGAGGCACCTGTTCACCCTTGCCTCAGGGATGCACAGTGCTCAGTTAGCGACTGATTAGTCACCAAATGCATATAATAATTTTGATATATAATAGCACAAACTGGGGTCTTAATTGACCGTATCTTTAACAAAACAAAACAAAAAGAAGTATCTTGGAGTTAGTTTTGAGAAAGTTTGTATTCATTATAACTAAAATATACTAAAATTCTTTGGTGTCCAAATCTATTGCAATTTTCACATGAATTGGAACATTAAGGTAGGTGTGTTTCCCATTTGCATTCCCCTGCTGTTTACTTTTCTTGCTGTTGTGTGTTAAACTCTTGTATGCATCCCAGGACACATAGAATAGCATTTTATTTTTATGCTAGTGAGAAAAAACTCTTTATGCATATGCTAATTTCTTTACTTAATAATGGATAAATAAAAAGTGCATCTTTTCCCATTCAGTGATTACTTTTTCGCTTCCTGTAGTGGTGAACTGTGTTATATTTACTAAATTACAAATTAATTATTTACTGGAAGAACAATCACAAACTTCTCTGTGAAGTAGGAGTTTGTGTTTTGTTGTTAGGACAGATGTACAGAATTGGTATGTAAAGTATGTTTTATATCAGCTCTCCACAGTACTGTGAAAAATTTCAATGTCAAGCATACGCTTTTGTGATTGCATGGCAGATTTCTGTTTTTGCAGTTATGGGACCTTATGTGAGAAGAATCTTGTGTGATGAGTTGGGAGCTCCTGCAAATTCTGCCATAAATTGTATTCCTCTGGAGGATTTTGGTGGACAGCCTCCTGATCCAAATTTAACATATGCAACTGCCTTGCTGGAGGCTATGAAAGGTGGAGAGTATGGATTTGGAGCAGCTTTTGATGCTGATGGAGTAAGTATTTTGATCTGTCTTGAGGTTTCACTGTTGTGTTTTGTTTGAGGTCAGATATGGGACATGTAAGTATAATTTATTTGCTTTTCAGTAACCGATTTAAGCTGAAAGTGGTATTACTTTCAGGTGCAGATGGTAGAATTTGCAACCCATCAATCAGACACATATGTTGCAAACTGCCTCTGCAGATGACTACAAATCAAGCAGGATTTGAAGGCAGAATGAGAATTATTTAAATACCAAGCTGGTTTAGTCTTGTACTGGTGTAACACTCTTATTCCCTGGTTAGAAGGAGACAGCATGTACACGTAATATGGATTTGTCACAGTAAGACCTAACAACGTTAAGTCCATTTTGGTTAACATCCATTTGGTTAGCATCATAAATTAAGAGATTTTTAGCTAAATAAAGCATTGAATCGTAATCTCTGTTTATTTTAATTTTAATATCATATTATCAGCATTATAAACAGCAAAGTAATTACAGAAACTTTTTGCCCTGACAAGGGTGGGAGAAGGTTGAAAAGGTTCCGAAGAACAGAAGCTGTTTTCTATTGTCAGTAAACACAAAACACCCTCCTACTCACCTAATAGTGCGTGTCATTGGCAAAAAGACTCTCCTACACAAGCATTCCCTTGGCAGCAACAGAACTACTAAAGTTACATGTAGGCGGCTGGAACTAGAGACTGATCTGGAGCTTTGATTTGCAAGGCAGGAGGGAGTGATGGTGTGATAGTGAGATTGTAAACTTGCCAGGATGATGCCCGTGAATTATTCTGCCCAGAGAGGGATGCAAGTAAGCCAAAGCCTGTTCCTTTTTTTCTCTGCCTGCGGTGGATCTGGTAAAAAAAAAATCACAGCTCCACAGTACATGGAATTATAATGCTTTTAAAAATTTCTTTTCTTCTCCAGGACCGCTACATGATTCTTGGCCAAAATGGTTTCTTTGTGAACGCATCAGATTCATTGGCTATAATTGCTGCCAATCTGTCTTGCATTCCATACTTTTGTCAAATGGGTGTCCGAGGATTTGGCAGGAGCATGCCTACCAGCACAGCCCTGGACAAGTAAGATGAAACATTTATTTGTATCACCTTGGTCATTACTTTAGTTACCTCTATTCTTTATTACCTAGCAATTCCAACATTGTGAAGTCTTTTGA
This sequence comes from Cephalopterus ornatus, assembly GCA_013396775.1. Classification (NCBI taxonomy): domain Eukaryota; kingdom Metazoa; phylum Chordata; class Aves; order Passeriformes; family Cotingidae; genus Cephalopterus; species Cephalopterus ornatus. The sequence continues at coordinate 2,807 of VZRE01015739.1, read as the reverse complement.
TAAGAGCTTCTAATTTTTACCATCTTTATGTGCTTTATTGTTTTAACTAGTTTGATGACATTTTGATTTTATCTGGACTAATTTTTCCCATCTTTACTTGCATGAAAAGAGTTTAATTCAGTCTGGAAAAGAAATAAATAGGCTAAATCTAATGTACAAGTATTTGACTGGTAATTCCTTTTCAAAAAAACTTGACTCTTTTTATTAGTAAATAGTATTTTGCAGTTTACTTGGCAGCCCTTCTTATGAAAGTCATGGAAGTTTGAAACAGATAAAGTACTAATCCAGTACTAAACAAGTATTAAAAAAACCCAAAACCCCTCTCTCTTTATAAGCCATTGAAATGTATAATCTGTTAGAATACGAGATGTCCCAGAAGTGACTGCAGGCAGTCATGAAATCCATTCCCAGTTTCAAGACAGATTAAAAATGTATCTAAAGCTATTTCTGACAAGTCCAGTCTACTCTTTAAAGGTTTGCTGGATGAGCATCTTGTGTTAGCAGCTGAACTTTGAACAAGACTCATCTAGGCCTCAATTTTCTGTAAATATCAGGATAAGATGATTAAGCTAAATATTATTGCTGTATATATTCTGTGTGGAAAAAGCGTTCGCTAAATCCATCGTGTCTCAACATAGATCTGGTTGCATAGCTTTACTAAGACAAGAGTGATCTGCTGCCCCCATTAAATGTGTCTAATCAGGAAACTAATTTTAAAATTAAATGTAGCTTGCATGAAAAGGTTGATTGCTCTCTGTACAGTTTGCCTATTCAGGAAATTTCAGAAAGTTACTAAATTCAGAGCTTTCAGAGTCCTCTAATATTTGACAGAGTCTTCAGGAAAATGTTCCTTACTTGTGGGTAGATCATCTAGTTTAAGAAAATACTGGTAGGTCAGTGCATGATGTATTTTGTTTATTCAGTTCAGAGATCCAAAAATCTCATTGTTTAAGTGACAAAGATAATGTTATATTGAAATATGATATAAAATAAATAGAGTTAATTTTGTATATGAACACCAGCATATCTTAATTCCTGTTAGACTTGAAGAAAGAGTGACATTTAAATATGTTTGTCTGTCTTCTTGTCATGAAGTTTGATAAATATGTCAGAAAGCATGGACTGAAGTCCCCTTCAATAACACTGTGTATGTTTAAATTATGTTCTTTACAGTGTTTACTTGACCTTCTGGTGCAAAGATCGTCTTGTGATGATTACTGCCTTATTTAGTTCCATGTAGCTAAGCCTGATTATTAAATAAAACTTAGCAATTGATAATGATGGAAGGATATAAATATTTTCCCATCTGTTTTTACAAATATTTATCATTATGAGGTTTGCAATCTGTGTCCAGGACACTTGAATTATTTTTTTTATTTAATTTTGTGGCTGTCTTTGTTTTCTTGAAGCCTTAAAAATTACACGTTGTCATGTAGTCCAGTGCAGACCATCTAGTTCGAACCGCCTTGCCATGGGCAGGGCCACCTAACCACTAGACCATGTTGCTCAGAGCCCCATCAAACCTGGCCTTGAACACTTTCAGGGATGGGGCATCTACAGCTCCTCTCAACAACCTGTTCCAGTACCTCACCATCCTCACAGTAAAGAATTTCTTCCAAATAACTAATCTAAACCTACTCTCTTTCAGTTTGATGCCAATCCCCATCATCCTGTCACTACATGCCCTTGTATAAAAGTCCCTCTCCTGCTCTCTTGTTGACTCCCTTAGTTGCTGGAAGGCTGCTTAGAAGTCGATCTCTTGGGCCTTCTTTTCTCCAGGATGAACAACCCCAACTCTCTCAGCTTGTCTTCGTAAGAGAGGTGCTACAGCCCTCTGATCATCTTTGTGGCCCTCTCGGAAACTACTCCAACAGAGCCACCTCTTTCTTATGCTGACAACCCCTGAGCTGGACGTTCGGTGGGGTCCTACAAGTGCAGTGCAGAGAGGCAGAATCACCTCCCCTGACCTGCTGGCCACCTTTCTTGTAATACAGCCCAGGATACAGTTGTTTTTCTGGGCTGCAAGCACACATTGCTGAGTCATGTTGAGATTCTCATCAACCAACACCCCCAAGTCCTTGTCTGCAGGGCTGCTCTCAATCAGTTCTCGATCCAACCTGTGTTTGTTCTTGGGGTTACCCTGACCTTCATGCGGGACCTTGCCCTTGGCTTTGTTGAACTTCAAGGGGTTTGCATGGGCCCAGCTCTCAAGTTTGTCAAGGTTTGTTGGGGTGGCATCCCTTCTCTCCAACATGTAGACCACACCACTGTAGTGGGTTTCTGTGGCTGGATTTTGGTACTGGGGGAGCTAGAGGGGTGGCTTCTGTTAGAAGCTGCTGGAAGAAGCTCCTGTCTGGTGGAGCCAATGCCAGCCGGCTCCACAATGGACTTCCTGCTGCTGGCCAAGGTGGAGCCAATCAGGAGTGATAGTAATGCCTCTGTGGTAACATGTTTAAGAACAGAATGTTGTGGTGCAGAAAGAATTTCATACAGGGAAGAGCGGAGTGAGAGCATGGGAACACCAATGCAGACACCAAGGTCAGTGCAGAAGGAGGGGCAGGAGGTGCTCCAGGTGCTGGAGCTGAGGCCCCTGTGGCCCGTGGTGCAGACCATGGTGGGGCAGCTGTGCCCCTGCAGCCCATGGGGGACCAGCGAGGTGCACAGACCCACCTGCAGCCCATGCAGGAGCCCGTGCTGGAGCAGGTAGATGCATGAAAGAGGCTGTGATCCTGTGGGAGGCCCAGGATGGAGCAGAGTCCTGCCAGAAATCTGCAGCCTCTGGAGAGGGAAGCCCACGCTGGAGCAGG
>VZRE01015738.1:0-75616 GCA_013396775.1 Cephalopterus ornatus | reverse complement strand
CCCCTTCGGGAATTGAGTCTGGGGGAGTTTGGGACCCCCTCTTCCTCATCTTCATCTTCCTCGAAGCACGTGCAGTTCTGGGAGGTTTTCCAAAGCTCTGGGCTTGAAGGTCGCTGTGTCTGTGTCTGTATCTTCTGGTGAAGATTTTAGGGTGTTTTCTACAGTTCTACCTTGAGAGGAAGACTAAACATGCTAACGGAATTCGAGGGATTGATATGGGATGGGGTAACACCGTTTGGTTATGTGTAAACATTAGGCTACAAAGTGTGGGAAAGGACAGCTATATTAAAATCTACATTCACTATACAACTACTTCTGAAATCTAAAAAAATTAGAAAAATCAAAAACTCTAAGGCGTCAGTGGCAGTGTTTAAATTTTTTTTTTTTAATTGAAATCCTGTCTTCAAGAAGCTGCAGGCAGTAAAAGATCAATTTTGCACTTCCCATTTTTTTAATTATTGTAATATGCATGAGGCATATCATTCCTGAGGTCAGATCATTCCTGTCCCCTGAGTCAAGATGGTTTGGTCATCTGAGGAGACAAGGATGACTAGACAGGACATCCCACAGGTTCCCATGCACAAAGTCACACTGGTTTTGTGGAAGAGAGGTGCAGAGCTCTGCATTTTCTTTCCAGTTTTGCAGGGCATGTCAGACAGCAGCTAAGCTGTCTCTGGCGTTTAGTGCTTTGAAATAATGGATAAATGAGTAGCTGTGCTAGGAATCAGTGAAATCCAGGCACAGCAACACTCGAGCACTAGACAAGATTTTAGCGGGGTTTTCCTCAGATGGAAGGAATAATCTTTAAATGTCTGGTAACTGTTCTGTGATGGCTGATTTACCTGTGGTTTCTGGAAGTGATCTGTTTGCACTTAAGAGTCTTTAAAATCAAGAGAGGGAGCTAGACCCTTTTTACAGCAAAATTACTACTTGCTTACCGGCCATACAGTTTGTTTACTGTGATCTAGATAACACAGAAGCTGAAATTAGAGACATACTGCTTTTATTTAAAACCTCAGGCTGTTTTTCCAGCGTATCTTTGTGGTGAGTTAACCTTGGCTAAGGGCTGGACTCCCACCCAGATGCTTGGTCATTCACTCTGCCTCCTCGAAAGGGCTGGGGGAGATAATAGGATGGGAAAGCTCATAGATCAGGATACCAATTAATGTCATGGGCAAAACAGACTCTGCTTGGGGAAAACTAATTGACAGCGTGGTTTCATTAACCCATCCCATATTGAGACAAACATGGATACTGTTTGTTGGACTTTTATTCTTCTACGAATGTGATTTGTTAGTTCTTAGGCGAGTGAGGCTCTCTCTGTTCTTGTTGTTAGTGTTTAATTGACATGCTTTTCGTCTTGCAACAGATCATGGTAATGTCAGATGGCACATCATTCTCTTCAGGACAGAGCCTTCATCTCCCCAGCCTTCCTAGTAACTCCTTGTCTTTTTCTGAAGTGAAGAAGAAGTCATCTCATGGGCCAAAGGTGAGACTTATTTTACTAGAAGACACTTCAGCCAGTGGTGCCTTTACTGGAAATTACCTTGAGAGGGAAAAAAAGCTTTCTAGTTATTTTTGCAGTCTTTCCAATGACAGCATGTCTTGACATTTCTTTGCTGTGAGCTTACTGTATGCCACATGAAAATGCTATAGGACAAGGATGGCTGTGGAACAGGTGCCAGTGAAGGTTTTCTGGTTTTTGTACTTGCACAGTTGTTTTCCTCCTTTTCCAGAAGGATTTGTAATGGTCTCTTGTAATAATAGGTGATTCTGGTAATGGAAGTGTGATCTGCAGAAATGTAAAGATGAGATAATAGTATAATAATAATCTCTTTTATTAAGCATTTTTATAGATAATTGTGTAGAGTGAAACTTGAAGTTGTATTCTTTAGGATTATTAATTTTTTTTACATTTCAGGAGTTAATTCTTTACTAGATTTTTCAAAGACAGCAGTGTGTCATTGGTCTGTATGACATCAAATTGAATCCTCAACCTGGAACGTGGTAAAAAGGTACAGTCCCACAAACCTTTTGAGTAATACAAATGGACCTTTCCAAAACAGCAGAAAATTTCTTCAGTTTGACCAAATGAATTGATGGTATCAGAAAATAAAGAGGAAGTTGTTGTTTATTCAAATAAGAAATGCAACACAGTGGCTTGCTTCATATGTGAATGAACATAAAAGCCTTTTCTCCATTCTGTTAAATTGTTTGAGGTTTGATTTTCTTTCATGGCATCTTTTCGGTTTGAAATATCTTGCTTAATCTTGCAGTGCATGTACTACAAGGGGCAATACCCATTTTTATTAATAACTTTCATGTTCGGTGTCTGTGCCAAATCTCATATTATGCCAAGAATTGTCAGGTATGAACTAGGTGTATGCCTAAGACAGGATAGTGAGGATACATAGTAAGTAAGGACAAGCAAAAAATGTTCTTTGGCATCTCTCTGCCTGGTTTGCATTAGATCTAAGTGCCTCACAATCTCTAATGCAGGTGGCCTTACACCATTTAAAGCATGTGTGGAAATGTGGTTGTGTTCCTAAGGAGAAACTGAAGTCTAATCTAAGGGTTAGACTGAAAGTGCTTACTTTGGCATGCTAAAATGACTGCTTAATTCCTCAAAGAAGGCACCTGGCTACACCAGGTGCTGAAGCAAGGTGCTGTTGGTTAAACTAGGATGTATCTTCATCTCATTGGATACCAAAGATAAGGTACTTTGACACTTTACCATCTGTAATAAGGGTTCTTGTGAGATTGCATAGGTAGCTCTCTAGAGTTTGGTTTCAAATGACTTCTTAAGATTCGGCTGATTTTTTGTTTATTTTACTGGAGATGGTATTAGTGAGCCTCAGTATTTTGATTACTAAAAAAACCTCTAATCTTGGAAATACAGAGGACAGGCAAAAATATAAGAAAACTTAGTGTACGCATTTTTTCAGAATTTAAAAATAGCTGCAAGCTAGCTATGGATACTTCTGTTGCTTCTAAATCAGTTATATTACTGTGCCTGCTCGTATTTGTGTAAATACTACATGCGCAGAATACAGAGAAGCAACTTGATTAGTTTTTTTTGGGGAATGATCATGTCTTTTGGAATAAGCTGTACTGTCAGTGCAGTGAAGTGAGGTTTATTTTATAAATAAAGAAAACAAAAGCTCTTATTCCTGTTTGTGACCAGAAAAAGCATAAGTTATTTTATGCTCCCCCATTTGGCTTTTTCTGTCTAACCAGTCAGCTTTATAGTTCTCCATCTGCTTCTAATTCTTCTGATGTCATTGTTGTGTCATTGGTCATAACATTTTGATGGGCTGGGCTAAACTGAAGTGTGGAAAGCTTTGTAAGTATGTGAGCAGCAGGTAAATTATCTCCTACTGTGCAGTATTTGCAGAGGCTTTCAGAATGTTGGTTTTCCTGTTTTTTTTTTTTTCCAAAACAGTTTGTGTTTTTCGTCAATAATAAACACATTTGTATTCAACAGGAACCTGAATTTCCTTGATCAAGGAATTACTTTTAGATATCTTCCTCCTCTTTTGTTCTAAAGAACAGTAGGCATATATGACACTAATTGTACGTTGACTGAAGATGGACATGTTATTTCAATAAACAAAGTATTTTAATTAGGAATTAAAATAATGCACATTTTTATGGTCACTACTACTAAATTTGTAGTCTAAACTCAGGGTACAGTACACTGACAAGGCTGTGCCAATGTGCTCAATTTAATGACTTCATAAAATTTAATGAACTGCCCCTGCCTCTCTGCCCTCTCCCCCCACTACCCCACCTCTCCCAAGTGCTCCATTTGCTAATTAGGTTCCTAATGTCTGTTAGTAAATGAGGACGTTTGCAGTGGTTTCCAGAAGTTACTGCTTATTCAAACTCATGTTAAACCAAATTGGGAATTACATTTTGTGAGGTGAAGTCAGAATCCAACCCTGCAACATATACAGAGTTCAACACCATTTTTTACCCTGTAGTTACAGAATTGTTTTAATCTGCAAATGTATTACCTATTGAGCAGCATTCATGATCCGTTTGTGTCTCTCAGATTTACAGGACAATGTGTTCTCTTGATTTAAACTTAATATCATGAGCTCATTAAGAAATACAACAAATGTGACGAACTGGGTCGATCCCCTTTGCCCATACTAGTCTATCATGTGAATTCACTTATTCACCACTCAAGTCATAAAGTTTCATAATTTATAACCTGTTACTCTTAATCCGTGCACTTGGGATCCATAAAAAACTAAAATCAGTTACCTAGCTGAGAGTAACAGTGCTTCTCCTTCCTCATCTGTCACAGTGCAGGCATCCCCTGTATCACAGTGGGAAGCATGAAAGTCTGAGCAGTACAGATGGTAAATGATTCAACCTCAAAAGTTGTTGGGTTTTTTTTCCATAAGCTGATGTTTGATGTCTTCCAGATTGGGGGTTTGGTTTATATAATTTCTATGAGTTAGCAGATTCTGATGAAACTGCCACAGGTGATGGTTGTAGGAGACAGCAATCTCCCGGTGATCATGGCAGCATAATGGCCCTTTAGCTCTTTCTGGCCACCTGTCCTGCCTACAATACGAGGTCTGCTCCCAGAAAGCATCTCAGGCCTTAGCACGAGCTGTGTTGGTATTTTAACATGCATATGATGCTCTGTATTATTCTTTTGATGTTTGATATGCGATGTATCAAAGTAACATTCACTTGGGTTGCTTCAGTATTTGATGAATACATAAATGTAAGCTATAATATGCAAATATATTACCCATCAAAACTCCACCATCTTAATTTTTCACATGAACTTGACAACAGACTGTTTTATTTGTCCCTCTTAGTAGAAATACTTAGCTTACTTCTTGCAGCCCTGCTTAAGGTGGGAAGGAAAAACATTTAAACACTGTTAGATTTTGATAAATAAGGAAATGGTTTGAAAGTACATTCTGATTTTCAGCAAGACCTATACTGTACACAATATGAAAAATTAGCCGCTTTCCATCCCCACCAGCCTTCCACATCCATCATTAGTTTTGATATAATTTACCAATTAGTATAATTTGACTTTTTTTCTGTCTTCAAATTTTATGTTCCTCTTGCTTTTTCCTTTATGTCATTGTTGGCTTCTGTTTAGGTAATTGAAGAGATTTAGGAAGTAAGAAAAAGTACCTTTTTTACTTAGAGAATGGATGCAGATGTAAATTCAGTGGATTGGCTTCCTTAATTAAAGGGTAACTCTAAGAGACCATGTTCGAATGGTGTAAAAACGTCTGTATCATAAGTACATAAAATATTTGTACTCTGATTTCTATGAAAACATCAACTTCCATGTTGCAAGAAGGGGGGAGAAGTCCAGTTGTGAAATTGAGAAGATTAGATCTCAAGTTCCTGTTGATTTTAACACTGCCGTGCCCCAGGAACTTTTTCACAGCTCTCATCTCCTGGAAAACCTCTAAAATGACTGTCCTCTGAAGCAATTTAACATAATGTGGAGACTGGTAAGAAAAATAAGGACTCCATCTAGTTTAGTAATAGCATTTAGTAATACTAAATGTATTCCTCCTGAGGGCAACACTTAGAGTTCTGGCATAATAGAGCAAAATGTAAAGCTAAATGCATTAATCATTAGTTCGTATGTCAAACTTTGGTGCTGAGCATCAAACAAAGTAGACAACTCCTTTTTTTTTTTTTAATTTTAAAGAGAAACACCTGAAAAGGAGTTATGACTAAAGTAAAACATCTCAAGGAATGATTAGTACTTTTTAATTTTTCTTTTTTAATTACTGCCCTGGGAAATGAGGACGTGCTTTATGTTCAGACATGCAGATGTCATTATAGTATTGTTGATGCTTCTGCCCATTGTTAATGTTGATGCATGTTATTATAAAGCTACATAGTTCAATTTCCAAGTCTGACTCAAAAATGCATTTGCAGTACTAATGCAAGAAGCACCTGAACAAAAAGCACAATTGAATAACTTGTGCAGCACTGTGTGAAAACTCAGTGTTTCACTGAATAAGATATTGAGAAAGGAAGAACACGTCAAAATAATTATTTTTACTTAATTGTTTCCACCTGTTGCTACAGAGAAAGGAGATACTGCAGTTCTTGCACATGTTTTATGTGTAAACTATTCAGGTCCTACAGCATTAATTACTGGCTTGACACTTCCTGATTGAACAAGTTAAAAGTAGCTATCTACCATCAGTGGCTAGTCCCAGTCTTCTCTGATTGACACCACTTCCATTAAGCAGGTTAATTTTACTTTGTTTTCTTGTGTAGTTTGATGGGGTTTTTTTAGAACAGCTCTACTGCATGCATTATTTTAAAATTAGTCAGCCCTCAGGAGGGTGAGGCTGGCTGTGTCCTGCTTTGGTCCTTTACATTCCACCACACTTCTGCTGCCCCATCTATGTTGTGGGTAAAAGGGTGGTTAAGTTAAGAATAAAGAAAAACTAAATATGTTTTCTCTTCTGCAGCTTTGTAAACCTGTGGCAGTGTTAGACTGCCAGATATACCATATTTTCATACACTTCTGTTCTGGTAAAGGAAAAAGAAATCAGTATGTATTTGCAATGCACGTTGAAATCTTGCCTAAAGATCGGGAGCACAAAAAACTTCAGGCAAATTTAGTAGAGATAAGATAATAGAGCAGGCCTTTAATGAAAGCCTTCTGGCACAAGGAGTACAGAAAAGGTATGCCCCATGTCCAGGCATTCCACAATTTATGGTCTGATCCATGAACCACCTGCCCCCCGGTCTGCTCTCCGGGCACACTTCCCCAAAAATTGAGTTGGAGGTCCTAAGACCCCTTTCTTCCTCTTCCTCACAGTACGTACTGTCTTTGGAGCTTCTCCAAGGTTCCGGGCTTGAAGGTTGCTTTGACTATGATGGTATCTTGTTGTTCAGGCCTGGGATATAAATGTTCTTAAACAGGAGGTGTTTACTACAGTCCTGCCTTGAAAGGAGCCTAAACAAACCTAAAGAATTTAGAAAATTTGATGTGAAATGGGGAAATAGGGTTTAGTGAGTGTTAACTACCATTCTAATGTGTGACAGACTATACAAATACATTAAAATCTACAAAAGCTAAAAATCTTAAAAATTCAAAGGCATGAAAGTGTTCCTATAAGTTTCTAACGTGCTAGGCAACACATAGATAGAAATGCTTATAATCAGTTTGGAAGACAGTAAGCAAGGTAAACTTCTTGACCGTAGGTTCCTGTAAATTGAAAAGTCACTTTGCAGATTTGAAGTACAATGAAAATGAAGCTTGTCATGTAGAGAATGCAACACGTGTTTAGAACAGTTAGTCTACTGGATGTTTTTGCAATACTGAGAGCCCACTGCTGGCAGATTCAGTGCAACTGGGCAGTGTGGAGCTATTCTTGTCTTTTGAAAATTCTGGGGTGTTAATTCTCAGAAGAAGGATCCCATATGACCCATTATGGATGTTTCCTTTATTGCCAGTTCCCTTATTATCAGTTATACCTGCAGATCACCACTTTTCTTGCCATTTCAACTTTTCAGATTCAGATACTGCTTTGGTTTTTCTGGTTTTGCCTGTCGTATATGACCTCAGAGTCATCACCTTCTCAGAAACACTTCTGACTTTTTAAATTTAAAAAAAAAAATGTAACCAAATGCTCAGCAGAAACACCAGCCATATATATAAAGAAGGAAGGTTTTATTGTAAAGGAGTTTTCCATAAAAAGACATTAGCTGTTGTCTGTCCAGTCAAATCTTCCATAGCCGGGCTGGATCCAGAATTGTTATTGTGTATAAGGAAAAGGATCTGGCAAAAGCTGGAGAGAAGATCACAGAAGAGAAGTCAAACTTTGCCTGAAATGTCATCAGGAGCACGTTTTGCTCTGATTGTGCAGTAGTTCTGTTGATGCCATATGGTTCGTATTGTCATCTTTCCTTATCATTTTTTTTCTGATAGCTAATGGTGATGGTAAACATCCATAAGCTGCCTTTATGTTCATCTTATGATGTTTCTTTAGAAAACATGTATAATGCATAAGGTAAAAACGAACTTATCTTACAGATATTGTTAAGCAGTGGTAAGTGCTCGTGTTTGACCAGTTTGTAACAGATATTTTGACCAAAATGTTGGGATTTGTATCTGCTCTTATGTAGGTATTTATGTTTCTGGTTTTCCATATGCAGTTCCAAGTTTTGAATATGAATCCTATATCCATATTGTCTGCTTTTTGAGTCTTTAAGAGTTCTTTCTTTTTTCATTCTTCAGTATAATTTTGCATCTCCTTTTTGCAGGACCCAACTAGGATTCTAAACACAAACAGCAGCAGCAGCAGTAGTAACAGTTTTTCAAAGACCCACAAGTTAACAAAGGAGCACAAAGAAAAAACTTCTAAAGACTCAAAAGAACATAAAAGTGCCTTCAAAGAACCTTCCAGGGAACATAACAAATCTTCCAAAGAGTCCTCTAAGAAACCCAAAGAAAACAAACCACTAAAAGATGAAAAAATGGTTCCTAAGATGGCCTTCAAGGAACCCAAGCCCATGTCCAAGGAGCCAAAATCTGAAAACACACCAATACTTACTATAACATGTGGGCAGCAGCAAGAAAAGAAGACTCTCACAAAAAGGCCCTCTGTGCTGGACTCTGATGAACCTTCTGCAAAAAAAAGAAAAAAAACCAGCTCGGAATCGTTATTTAAAAGTTTTTCTAGCACCCCACCACTGATTCTTACTTGTTCAGCTGACAAAAAACAGACAAAGGATAAATCTCAAATCAAGGTGGGGAGAGTCAAAATTGAAAACGATGCACTGGAAGGGAAGACTCCTACTCTGCCACCTTTTGATGATATTGTAGATCCCAGTGATTCTGATGTGGAGGAAAACACGTCCTCCAAATCTGAAGTAAGTGATTGTTTGGTTTTGCCTAACATGTGCTGAATGTTTCCAGTCTTTGGGATTGTGTGCCATATTTGTGTTTTCCATTTCCTTTCTCCTGTCTAATGGTAGATAATTCAAACTGAAGGAAGTTGATTGTGATGTTCAAACTTGATGCACATTCTACTTGAATTGTATTGCCTATTGAAGTCAATTAATAAATGTCAACATTATGATGAATGAGCATATGGGAGACGGCTATAAACAATACTACTTTTTTGATGTTCTTTTGCATTTCATGCTTCTTTTGAGACAAAAGGAAAGGATTTAAATGGTTGTATTTCACACTCTAAATCTTTGGTTTGAGGTGTTAGAGAGTTCAGTAAATCTAGGAAAGGGTTGCAGTTTTATTGGAGTTACTTGTTATTTTTTTGCAAAAAGAGGCGGTTCTGTGAACGATGCCAGTTTTGTGGAGGAGGGAGGAGTTCCTAGGATCTCACTCTGATGAGGAGTATCTATCCAAAATAGCAGGCTTTCCAAGAAGACTGACAGTTTTTTTATGGCAGTTTGCTTTTCTGAAAATATTTGTGTACTGTGCCTGCTCATTTGTTTCAAGTGTGACTTGCTTTTGATAATTAGAATTTTATTCATTCTCCTAGTAAACTTTGGTTTTCAGAAGCATCTCTTAAAGAGACATGGATAGAGGGGGACAAGTGTGGTAGAAGCCTTGTATGGTGCCATTGTCTTTGCTTATAGCTAGGGGTAGTGTGCATGATAGAGAGGAATTCTTCCCCGCCTTGCCTGTTCAATTCTCTCACTTTTCTGTTTTCTGATTTGTGCCTCTGTTACTGTCATCAGATGCATAACCCTTCTTGCCCTCTCTGGAAGAGACAATAAATGCCCTGCTGTGGGGAGGTGTCAGCATTAGGTTTTTACTAAATAGAAACTACCCTTGAGGGAGAAGGTAATTTACTTCTGAGGTGACCTTTTAATGACTGGCCCCTTGGGGCATGCAAAGGCTGTAAAATTTAGAAGGTATGAAATAGGACAGGCCCTGCTTTACAGCGTCACACTGGTGATATTCTGTGGTTGGAGTGGCATTCTCATTATGGCTTAGAACTTAACCAGTTTGTCTTTAAACCTGAAAATGTAAACTCTTGCTACCCTTGGTGTGAATTATTTTTTCATGTCTTAAAAGAAGTTGGATCTTCTATTTTAGTTTATGTCACTATCCTTAAGACTTGCTATCTATCCTCAGTATTTAGAATAGATTTTTGGATTTCCTGTTTATTCAAATAGGTGCCATGTAGTGGTGCATATACTGTTACTGGCAGCAGCAATTCCCCACTCCTTTTCAAAGACAGAAGAATTGAGAGGAGCAACTGCAATGTAACTGGAATTTTGCAAATACAAGCTCTGTAGTTATGTGTCCTGCGTAGCAACTTACAAATGATACGTGACAGATATGGATGACGCTTAAAATCGATCCTTTTTAATTGCTGATACATGTTTCCCTCTTTATTATCTTGCAACCTCTCACCCATTTCCAGTGGTATAATGGATACACCTCTGTGTTTTTCACAGGCTGGCACAAATCCACTTCGACTGCTGTTCATCCATCTGCAGTTGACCTGTGGGACCTAAGGTTGTTCCTTAATTCTGTACCAAAGCCCAAAAGCAGATCCAGTGTTTTCTAGGTCTGCAAGCCACTGTTACTGACAGTGTAAACTACTGGAGTCTGCTCCAAGAGAAGCAAATCCTACTGGTCTGGGCTCTTATGTATTTTAACATTGATATTCTGGATCATGGAACACACATAGGAGGGTCAGTGTGGTCCTCATCTGCGCAGGTGAAGATGATGTCTGCTACTTTTGGACTGTGCTCATTAATAAATAAGGCTGAGTATGGCTCCAGTCAGTGATAGGATACTATTTAGAAAGTCAACAATATACTTAAGTTGAAGAAAACTATCCAGAAAACATGGAATAATTCCCTGAGGTGCCTGTGGATTCACACCATTGTTAGTGCTGTGGGAGAAAGAGCTGGGCAACCTGGTTAATGAGGGTCTGCAGAATTTCACAAAGAGTTGTTCCTTCTACGTTGTACTAGTTTTAATCAGGGAACCGAAGGAAAGATTACACAGCCAAGCAGTGTAATAGAGGTTGGAAAAATAGGTTGAACTTTTTTGTATGTCTTGGTAAGTTTCTAAGCATTTCAGGAAAAGAATTTTACAGCTAGATCTGTAAATGGTATATCCTGTAAATATAATCATATTAAGAAAATAAAAAAGGTGAAAAGTTGCAACTTTACATTGAGAGTAATGGAAGTGAAAGTGTAATAATGCTCTTACTATACAGAAACAGTTATTTCAGGTCTCTTAAGGCTTTATGATATTAACCAACATAGTTGCCTGAAGCTGGGAAGATGCTTCTTCAGTGGCGTGTCCTGACATAATAATATGCTGTAAAATTCAGTCAAATGTTATTTCTTACTTTGTGCAGTTAAAGTGGTGGGTATTGTAGCACAGATGAACAAAGAATGTGTCATTATATGGGAGTATATTCCTTAGTAGAATATCCAGATTTATTCCTTTGTAAATGCAAAAGCACAATACCCAATTCAGCAAATTTTGATTAGATATAATAAATCAGGCTACAAATCAATACCTAAAAGGATACTGCGAAAGAATTAACTTTGACTCAAGTGCATTTTTTTCTAATTTAAGTTACATTTATGACATAGTGCAAACCTAATACTGGATGGATTGTTGTAATGAAATTATGAGTAATTTTGCTAAGAATTTTGTAGTTTCTTCAGTTTATAGAGTAAGGAATGGTCTCATTCTGAAGTATACATGTCCTGATATGGTGACTGTTCTCTTTATTGGTACTAACTCATATGCATAACTTTGCATAATCAGACACGATAAATTTGTAATAAAAGGTGCAATGTAGAGTTTAGAATTTTCTGCAAAACCAAGTTTCTTTACTGTTGCTGGTCACAGCTAAGACCGTTTTCACAGTTAGAGGTAGTCCATCATGAGCTCTCAATTGCAAAGGCTGGGTTTGGGGTTTTAAAATAAGGTTGACCTTCTGAGAAGTCCTTTGGTAAAGGAATCTTATAAGCATCATTAAACAGAGGTACTGTTTTGCTGGGTAGGTGCTACGGGATGGCAATGCTGCTGCTCTCCTGGTTTCCTTGGATATAGCCCCTGTTCAGTGATTTGGGATGGGGTGAATCATGTCAATTAATGGGCTTGAATTTCAGACAGAAAAGCAGAGTGCACTCAAGCCTTCTCAGAGTTGGCATCATGCTCTGGGCATTCAGACTTGAAATACTGGCCTTTATCTTAGAGTGGAGGGAGTAGAGGTTTAGCATCCTCTGAGAGAGGTGCATTACTCTTCATTTGGTAGAGCATGGCTGCCAATGGTTAATTGACCCTCTGAGCTCTCCCTTAAAATTCACCTTTCAGAATGCAGATAGGTTTAGCATGGTTTTGCCTCAAGGGCGTTTCAGAAAGCCAGACACTGTCCTCTGATGTCCTGGAGTCAGTCCCTTTCTGAGCTTCAAATGCCTTTGTAAAATCCAATGGGAATAAAGGGAATCATACCCTTGCCTAGTGATAAACTTTCTGCCCTTGTTTAATAGCCTTTCTGTGTGTGACTCAAAGACTAAGAGCACATAAGGTCATTCCTCTGTGGTCTGTTTGGCATACTCTGTAGTGTGGTTCACTTTTGTATTTATTTTAACTTGGTTTTTCTGTTGGCTTGGAGCTATTGGCAAGTGAAACAAGTGTCCATTTCTCTTCATGCTGCTTTGTTAAGTATCAGTTTTAAATACATCTGTGATTTAAGTGTGTTGGACTTCAGTAATAGTGATAGACATGGTGTTCAAAAGAGTGGGGGGTCTTTTTTGAGTCATATGAGCTAGCAAAGCTATTTGGGAGCAACAGGTATACTCAAAAATCACACAGGAAGGCTGAAAAACTACTGGCTTAGGTATGAAGCATGCAAAGTAAGGTAGAGAGTGAAAGCGTGCACATTTGTGGTTTTATTGAGGCGTAGGCATATTAGCCTCCAAAGATTTTACTTTTAAATTCAGTTATAGGATGTTTTAGTTGAAGAAAACTCCAGCTGTTTGCTTCCTGTGTGGAACAGTGCAGCAACATGATAAAAAAAAGGACTTGACCTTGATTTTGCTATCAGTCTGATCCATAAAATATGATGAAGTTATTGTAACATTTGTGTGAGCTGCAATCTGGTGTGTGAGGTGGGGAAATACTGAATTTTGGATCTGAGCAAGGCATTTTCCATGGTTGGAGCTGCCCCTTTTGAGTTGTGGAGCCATGGCAGAAGGGATTCTCTGATAATTCTTGTTTGATTATTACTGGCTTTGCTGGACTGGGTATGGAGGGGAAAATGGTACATGGCTTTTCATGAAGTTCCTGCAGCGGAAAGGCACAAAGGAGATCAGGCAGATCATAAATACCTGTTCGGGAGTTAACAAATGTTCTCAGTGTATCCAGTTGCAGTGAACTGAACAACTCTGTAAGTCTACCGTGCATGACAGTGGTTTGGTGGATTTCTTAGAGAGCGTATGTTTCTCTGTTGGATGAATTTCTTCTTCTGGTGTGATTATTTTGCACCTGGTGTGTATTGTTTTCTCCCTTCCAGCCTATATATGTCACTGCAGTTGTATGTGTCACTGCATCAGTAATAGTAGCAGCCTTTTGGCATGTTGAAACCTATTGAAATACAAACTGGGCAGAAATGGATGCTAGCAAAATGTGACAGCTCAGGGGTAAGGAGTTTCAGTTATTAGGAGTAGAGTATATTAGCGTGTCTTTTGCCTTTGGGGAAAAAATCCCAGCTCCTTCTCAGGAAGGCCTTCACAGAACAATGAGAATACAGTAGTGATCACACAGACTATGCATTTCTACTTAATTAACTGCTTGCATGTCCTAAAGCGGTCTTAAAGTTAAAATATAAGTACCTTTTTAAAGTAATCCATAAAATGCCACTTTGAATCTGGCACATGATCTATTTGACTGTTACTAAAGTGGAAGAACATTTTGAAAACCCTCATGGTCTTGTAAAACCTCCAGGCCCTCATAAGCTCAAAAAGCCTGGTTTCTGCCAGGGCTTGGAGCCAAAGTCAGAGCTTTTTCAGGTAATATGTAAAGTCAGAAATAACAGTAGTGAGATAGAGCTCTATGTGCCATTTTCCTGTAGTTACCAAGGGAAAAAAAAAAACCCAGAATACAGGTTTGGGGTTTTTTGGTGAAACTGTGACTCTGTGAAGATCTTTAATTAGGCAGAACAGCACTGATACGGATCATATCCTTCATATCAGATCTGTGGGTTTGCAACCTGTCATTTTCTTATAATCTTTACTTTTGCGTGATAATTTAATGAATTTTTTCTACTTTTCATTACTTTTATTACTTAAAACCATGCCAGCTACTCGTGTGGTATTGTTGGACAATACACTGTGTTGACGAAGTAATTCAGTAGTTGCAAATGGGTATATACTGTACAGTCCAAGGTGTTTCCTTCCAGATATCTGTTCAGAGAGAAACAGTGGCTGAAGGTAATCAGACCTCCTTAGAGAAGTGGCAGTAGGCACAAGAATGCTCTGTGGCTGTCAGGATCTACTGTATAATAGCACCATTCAGCTACTATACTTCCCCTATTTTAATTTGATGTTGTTATGAAGGGAAAAATGTTTAGCCTTCGCTCATAAAAGCTTAGGTGTGTATTAGGCTGCTCTGTATGTGGTGAGATAAACCACTGCTGGGTGAGGAAGCAGCAAGGTAGACAAGTAGTGATCCTCTGTGGCAGGAAGCTCAGATGTTAAACTGAGATATTTTTGTTACCACACTGTGTTTGGAAATCATTGGCTTACAAATATGTTAAGGATTTAGAAATAAAGCAGTGGAGAGAAACTATATAGATATGGTTAAAAGTCCAGGTTGCAAAAGTATTCTTGAGGCAAAGTTATGAGTATTGAGGGGTGCCTTCTCTGTTTTAGGCAGTGTCACATTTTGTCCACAGGAGAAGTAACATCAGTCATTATTAAGTTACTAGTATAGGCTTCAGTATTTTAGTTTATTTGCAAGTGATGGTTACATCTGTTTCAGTGGGGACTACTCTTGTGAATTAAATATTTGTATAAATGCAGTTTTGGATTTGGCCCATATTTTCTATATTTCAGCCTTAGGAAATTGTATTCACCTGCTATCCTGCAGAAAGTAAGGATTTGAACTGGGTACATGCAGTGCCAATACTTTAATTGTATTCTTTCTTTTGTGGCAAAAAAAGACTGTATACCTGGTCCCCTAAAGTCATGACAGTTTCAAGAGGCCAAAATGGATTGCAGTCAAAATATTAAAGACAGGATGTTTTATGTTAATCATAATCAGATGAGATCTTGACATGGATTTCCTTTCCTTGAAGGTACTGTACCTACTTCTATAAATGATGTTGTGATCCAGAAGAATGGCTGTACATAATTAAAATTCAACACCTGTCAGTTATCAACTGGGATAGTTCAATTCTTCTACAATAGTTAGATCTATCCAAGGCCTTCATGTCTCTTTATTTTTTATGTGAAACCAGTAAGTTTACAGTTCTTCTCGTGGGGCAAAAATGGCATGGTTTACCTATGTATTTTTGAAGGTTTGCTGCCAACTCCCCATGAAATTAATTAGATAATTTTCATAACAGTTCCCATTCAGAAGCTTGTAATCTGATGATGACTGACATGAATTCTACAGGACACGTCGTAAGTACGTAGTTGAATTTTTACATTTGAAAGATTCAGTAATCCCCTAGAGTTTAAATTTTACTAAGGCAGGAAAAAGGTAAGTGCTTGTGCTCACTGCTGCCAGGAGTGTATCATGTATCATCCCTATGCAGAATGAATGACAATCCCTTGCCTGCTGATGAGGGACACTGCTGTTAAGCTCTCCATGCTGTGGAGCCCTGGGGTTGTGCTGGGTTTTGGCACTTGATGTGGCACCACAAAGGGATGCTAGGGGGCCCTTTTGGAATGGGCAAGGGATGCTCCTGATGGACATCATGTGCCTGCCCCAAACTGGAGGGTGATGATGTCCATGTGTCACTGTTTTCTAGTATTGAGATGTGCATGTAAGCCTGGTAGACAAAACAAGTGAAAACAAATGTAATCCAGCAGTGTTCTTTCTTGCCCTCTGTGTGACTGCCTGTTCCCTCACAACAGCAGTGTCCACTCTGTCCCTGAAAAATCAGGGCATGCCAGGCAGCATTGTTGTTTAAGGAAAGTGTCATGCCTGCAACCAATTTTAATAATACTTTGAGTGCTCACTGAAGGTTGTCATGCATTGCCACACCGGCAATAGAAAAAACTGTTATTCACTTAAGAGTGTTGGTGTGAATTGTTTTAACTCACTGCATCATTATTAAGTACTACTGTCTTACTTGGCTTAATCGATACCTTAGTACAGCTTATGTTTTTATTAGAAAAAGATGTTGCAAAGTTAATTTCTTCATGCTTTTTCCTTCAAACAAAAAAACCCATAACAAGCAAAAAGCTTTGAGTAAAACATTCAGCTGTGTTTGTATTAATAAAACCTAACCTTTTCTATTAAAAGCCTCTAATCCAGCTTGTGTCTTCCCTTGAAAATATAAGTCTTTATCTACTCAACTGAAACATGTAGTTTGTGCTTCCTCTGGCATTTGGGTATGTTGGTAGAGTTTCTAGTCCCCCTCTTTGAGCAGCAGTATCTCATGCCATTCATTCCCACTGGGGCTTTAAACAAGTAAATGCACATAGCTTTGGTGATCAGACTTCTCTCTTTTAACATGGTGTGGCTGTGAAGGGACCAGCAATTTTGGATAGTAATGCTCTCTTTATCCCAGTGAAAAGACAGTCCTTGCACACATGTGTAGCACAGTAAGCCTGAGTCCAGAAAATTTATATAGGGTTTTTCAAATTATCTTGAGACATGCTACCTATTTTTGCTGTGGATATCTGAAGTTCCATGAAGGTATTGCTTGCTGTGTACTGACTGTGTTACAAGCCATCTGGCAGATGTGAGAAAAATTATGTCCTGTGTTATATGAATTAATGTTTCAGACAGTGGAGTTGGAAGATGAGGATAAATGAAGCTATTTTCACTTCTTGGAATCTGTGTACATGTCCACAAAACTTGTATCATCACCTCAGAGTGATGTTAAGGGAGACTTTGAGGTGACTGACAATATATGCCTGTTCCAGGGAGGTTTGGAGAGAAGCCGAAATGGAAACCAAAACACTGCTGAAAGTTCAAAAAACCCCAATATTTATTACAAAGAAGTGGCCAACAAAATGAGAAACCAAGAGACAGGAAACAGGGAAATAAGCCCTCAGTAAAACTCCCACTCATGCAGGTGTCGCTTATGAGGTTGTCCTACTGACGCCAGAGTATTTAGAATTCCCCTTAGCAGAGGCTGCATCCTTGGAGTGTCGGCAGACTCACACAATAGTGGGTGTCTCCACAGGAGGCAAAGTTGTCCTTCATGTGAAGCTTGAGTTCACTCCCAGCACGAGCCATCTGCTTTTTATACAATCAGCAGGTGACATCTGCCTGGGCAGGTGTGGCTGGCATGGCCCAGCCAGAGGCCTTCAGTCCCTCCCCCCGTCATGTAAGTGGTACCTCTTCTGCACATGTGTGTGTACATTGGAATTTCCCCACGCCTGTGTGATATGCCTTAGGGAGTCTTCCCTAAATGAGTCTGGGGGCGTACTTCATCACCCTCTTCACTTTCTCCTTCAAATGCCCTCGGAGGGACGTCAGCCAATGGTGATGTCCCAATTAATTTTAGTTTATACAAAATGCTTCCTTCAAGGATGAAGCTCTCTCTAATCAGCTCTTGTTTTCCCATAACTTGGCAGGAAAAGAATAACTTCTCACAGGTGGCTGGGACAAACACAAACCAAAAGTATTAGTATCTAACTAAGCCTGGATACAATGCCCCATCAGCCACACCAGAGCTGTGTTTTGTGGCTGAGTTTAACAGACAGCTCTACTGGTGCCCAAGCTCCTTGAGGAAAGATTACTCACACATCTGAGGATGACAAGGACCAGGGCATTAGTAACTGGATTGGTGCGTCAGCATTGACTACCCTAATCAGAGCACCATTGCAAAATTTATGCTCTTTAATATCATAGTTGGTGAGCAGTTTTGATTAGGACAGAAGTAAATCAAATTATTTTGCTCCTCTATGTGAGGCTGTTTTAGGTATTACCTAAATAGTGGGAAGAGATTGTGTCAGTAACCTGTTTGTGTTATCCACATGTGTTAGCTCAGTCTCCTGTACATGAGCCTTCTCAAAGTCTTGAGTATTTCTGAGTTTTTGTTAACATTGTCTCAAATCTATTTTTGATTTATAAAGCTAAGAAAAATAGTGTACATAAATACAGAAGGAAAATTATTTTCTTTCAAAAATAGGTATATGTTTCAGTAGGACAGTCTCTAAGGAAATGGACCTCTTACTGATCTACCTCCCGTGTTCAAGCAGGGCCACTTTGACCTTAGAGGGTTACCCAGGACTAGATGTTTTTTTTAATATCTCTTAAGGAGGGAGATGCCAAAATTGCCCTGGGCAGCCTGTGCCTGTGCTTGGTCACCCTCACAGTGAAAAAGTGTTTCCTGATGTTCAGAGGGAGCCTCTTGTATGAGCAACAGATGGGTTGATTACTAAAAGCTGAGGCAGTGGTCAGTGACTAGGCAACTTAAGTGTCAGTAAAAGTTTTAAGTATAGGACTCCTGTTAGAGAAGAAGGCTTGTCTTAAGGGGAGCATGTTCCTCCTCCCTGAAATTCTAACTTTGGACAAAGTGGAAGTAGTGCTCAGCTTAAGCAGTTTCACGTATATAGACTTTTCAGTATGTATAGCAATGGAAACATAAATCTTTACACTATTCTGCATTAAAAATAGGAAACACGTAAACAGGCTGATATGAAATGAAATATTGCTACATCACTTAAAGTTTATTTTGAGAAACAATATGTAAGCTTCCCTTAAGAACAGTTCAGGAGAAGGCAAGAAAAGCCATTGTTACCCACACATACAGATGTCTTTTATTTCTTAATGTAAGAATTAGTAAGGAGCTTTAAATGATGGGGGTTATTTTTAGAGTCATAGAATATCTGGAGTTGGACCCACAAGGATCATTGAAGTCCAGCTCCTGGTCCTGCACAGGACAGCCCTAAAAAGTTGTACAAATCAGGGCAACCACGACATACTACAGAAACAGCTCTGTTATATCCTGTGTCACAAACAGATGAGTTTGCCTGAAAGTTGTTTGCAGCTCAAGAGTGAGTTGTTGCACTACTTGTAAAAACAGATAAGACTTTGGAAATTACAGAAGCCAAGTGATTTAGAGCTGGTGAAAAAGGTACCTTTTCAAGGAAAACTTGAGCCAAAGAAAAGTGCCTTTTCTTGCTGAACTGTTTCAAAGCACAGAATCCTTCAATCAGGCCTAATAAAGAAGCTACTGTCTCCTGTGCATTGGTGTGAGAGCACTAAAATGAAATAGACTGTCTAAGAATGCAATAAATCATATCAGGTCATTGCACTAATGACCAGTTTGGGCCCAAATTCTCATTAGCCTATGTGTAGGAAGAGAAAACTGGTAAAACAGAAAAAGGCCATATGAGAGAAGCTCTTTGCTGTGACTGTCTTAAAGCTTTTATTGTTGAAGGACACCCTTTAGCTAATTTCAGACCCATAAAAAAAATACATGTTTGGTGATTAGGAAACCCGTGAGTAAGGCCATAAATACCTAAGTCCTTGGGATAAGAGCCTGTAAAACTGTTGAAAAGCATTGCTTAAGTGACAAAAGACAGCCTTTCTTAACTAGAAGCGTGGGTGCTGTCGGCACTAATCCATATTCATATATGGAAGGAATATTTTTAGTTCCTTCTAAAAAGGCAAGTCTTCGCTGCTAATAACATTCATTCTTATGTTGAAAGCAACTATTTCCTCTGGTTGCACTCTTATCCAGATTTCTGAATCAAAAAAATGTACAAATGCTTAACAGTTTTCATATTTATGCTAGTCTGTATTTCTTTGAATAAATTTTCAGACAGGGCTGTTTAAGGAAATAATGTAACTTGTTTAAAAAGTCATTAGGAACCCTTTTAAAAGTGTATGGATGGTCATATGTGTTTCATTGGGACTTTCTGTGGTTTGAATTCTCAAAGTGATCTTGCTAAAGCAGAGCAAAATTTTTACCAGGAAAATATTCCACAATTTTATATGTATTTATATCCATTGCTTCCTGTCATGTTGACTCAGTTAGTTAATTATGAGGGAAAATTCTGATGCAGGGCAATTTCATTGGTATTTTCATGCCTTATAATGTGAATAAGACCAGGCCATTCCCCCTTTTTCAGTTCAAGCAAACTGGTTAAAAAAAAAGTAGTGACCTTTTAATAGTGACACTGTCTCTGTGCCCGTGTGATTTTTGCTTCCTAGAGTTTTGGCACTTGAAAGTATTTTAAGTCTTTTAGTATTTGTTATTTTTTAAGGTAATGGATTTTACAGTTATTAAAGTTCATGTCAAAATTAATAAAGGAAAAATGCAGTTAATGGACATGTACAAAAACCAGTTCTCGGCTAGTAATTTTGCTGCAAAAAGCAGAAATTGACAGATGTTTTAAAAATACCGTAAAGCTGGAAGACTGAACTTAGTTTGCTGATGCCTTTAAAGTTTGCATTGACTCTTGTTCTTCATCACTGCAGTCTGTTACATATTATCATAATTACTGCTAAAAATTTTATATGGTTTTACAAAAATTCAGAAAGGAAAAAAAGTTTCTTTCAAAAGTAGTTGGGTTTTGTGGCAGTGTCAAGTGATGCTGCAGTGCCTTTCAAAAAGGTCTGATGCTGTGGACAATGTAAGAACCTCTCTGTACTGACAAATGGGTTGTGTTGTTGGTTTTGTTGGGTTTCCTTGCACAGTGTTAATTCACTTGTGTACAAGCAGTATATACCCACATAGGTACAGTTTGTATTTTGACTATGTGTCTGTGAGAACTGGAGCTGGTGTTGATTTAAGGAGAGCAGATGTTAATGGTGTTTTTCTCAAGCATTCTATTGCCCAAATAGGCATCTCTCATGGTGAGAAAAGGTAACAAAAGGTGGTAAATCTGCCTGCTCTATTATAAAGGGCAATAATAGATTGATTTATGGAGAAAAAGCAACTGTTAAGCTTAGGTAGCCTGTTTGCATGAAAACTGAGTTTTACAGACTGGATGACTGCTGTCATTTTGGAGAAAAATTTAGTTCTATCTTAATCATGAGGGATATTGTACTGGCAAGGAGAGTCGCAAAATGTTTGTTAGCCTGGACAACACATCACAGTAACATAGTTGTGTGAAATTTAAAGTGTAAGCAGGTTTTCTTTTCAATAGTAGATGTTTAGACGGTTACTTCCTAATCCGATTTTCAGTGTTCTTTCTGTAGGGCCACTTTTTTCTTATTTTATGTTCTCTGTTAGCATCCACTCTGCCAACTTACCAGAGTTGTATTTTGTCTCATGTACACGGATGAGTGTGCAAGTATGTACCAACACCCACACGCTTCAAGCCCATTAGTCTAAGAAACAGTGAAAAAGTATATTGGAGGCGTGCAATGTGGCAGCAGGAAGCAAGGCTCTTCAATACTATCCTCATAAGCCATAACCTCTATGAGAAAAATTATACATAATTTTTAGATGAAGCAATAGGTCTTTCTCATGAATTTTAGCAAGAAAGGTACACATTTTAAACAGCAGTTGAAAAATAATGTATAGTACTGTTTGTTAAATAATATATACTTACTTGAATAACTGTTTTAAAAATTTAGTTCTTTTGCAACTGGTAAATTCTAGATAATTTCTAACAAGGCAATCCTTCTGGTTCAATCACTGTTACAATCTGTAGTCTACAGGTTTTTAATACATATGGAAAGTGTTAGGATTAGCAGAAATCTGAACAGCAGAATAGTTTATTTTAAATCTGTATCTTAAGACTTATTTTCTAAGGAAGAAAAAAGAAAACAGTTTGAGATTTTCTGACATTTAGTGTGGTCTGCTCAGGTCTTCTGTTCTTTGGTTCTACTAGATCGTTGGTAATTTGGAAAATATTGCATCTACATTATGACAAGGATGGAGATGCCTTAGGTCTATTAAACTCATTTAGGCTCTCATCTTTTATAGCATTTCAAACAAGGCAATGGAAACTTCTTTAGTAAAGAACTAGACATGATGTATTGGTGTGTATGTAAAATATTCTCATGATGTTTGCCTCACTGACACCTGAAATAAAGATCTTTTGAGCATTATTCTGTTCCACAGTTCTATTTTCTTGACCAAATGCTTTAAGCAGTAACTAATAGTAAGAGTTTCAGGCAAGAAAATGTTTCTTAAAATGTTATTTATTTTCTTTTTTTCTTTCCCTTTTAAGTCTGAACAGCCGAGTCCTGCCAGTTCCAGCTCCAGTTCCAGTTCCAGTTTTACACCATCTCAAAACAACAGACAACAAGGTACCAATAGAGGAAAAAGAATTGAAAGGAATGTGTGAAATGAAGGGGCCAATAAAAAAAGAACTGGTGGCATCTCATTACTGCTTTTCTGCTGCCTTTCACTGCCTGAACTGGCCACAGTTTTGATTTAGAATCTTTTTCTCATGTTGTTTTCAGATGTAGCTCAGGGCAAAATAAAAGGGGAGAAACTGGTATCTGAGAAAAGGGTGTAAGGGTTGTTTGTTTTTAAGGACTAAATATATGAGTCACTTAACAGATGGTAAACTCAAAATAGCTTCTGTTTCTGAGTTGTCCTTCTGCAGAGTTAGGTAGCATGGCACCTGGCTCCATCTGAAGCTCTGGAAGTATGTGGCTTCCCATGGGTAAGCCCATGGAAATCCATGAATTTGTGTACATGGACCCCTCCAAAGGGGTATCTTCCCATACTATTGGAAAGTAAGAGAGTAGAGTATTTACTTTAGATATGTGGCAGGGAAGGATGAGGGTTAGACTTTAAGTTAGCATTTTGATTTTTTGGCTAATAATTTCAGTTTACTTGGAACTCAGTAAAGAATGCATTTTTCTTCCCTGAGACCTGGCCAAGGCATGTTTTCTGTAAATAAGTTGAGATTCATTCTACATGATCTATTAAACTACTTAGTTCCTGCTTGGCTTCTTTCCCTGGGTTTATAAGATTGTACAACTGATACATTCCTAATGAGCTCTTGTTTTGTTGTTTGGATAAGGAGCATTAAAAAAGGAGCCTTTGACTAAACAAAATTGTGTTTTGTTTTATCCATTTGTATTCTTCAGTGGTAGACTTGATTTAAGGTTATGACAATACATTAGTGCTTCAGGCAGACTGTTTTTAAATATATCTATGCATGATGGATATCTGTCCTATTGCCTTTCTGTAGGTGACTGGTACTGATTTTCTAATGTTTTCTGGCAGTGTTACTCCACGTGAAAAAAAGCAAGAGCTGAAGTGAGCTGTGGTTGACTGGCTTCAGGCAGTTGATTTTTACCTAGTGATAAAGAGACACGCTTGCTTCTGAAACCCTATTTTTGTTCTCATGAAAACCTCCTTAGTGATGTGAACTGTTCATTACAAGATAAAAGATTTGGATACCCATTTCTGTGTCTGTTATCTTACACTGGGCAAAAAACCTTTTGACTTAGTGTTTTCTTCTAAGCAGACCGGTCCCATCTGTCTCTTCTGGTTCGTATATAACAGATATTATATGTTGTCTTTCAGTTCTTTATACCTTCTCTGGAATAGAGGGGAGATTTTTCCTCTGATATGAACAGCTCTGAAGAGCAAGGGGTATATACATATTCTCTTTCTTGCCACAGTAAATAGTGATTACTGCTTCTTTTTGGGAGTTCCAGAAACTCCAATTAACTAAACATGTTCATGGCCCAGGCCATGCATTTATATATCAAAGGTATGACATACCAGGCGTACTGTGGCATGTTCGCACTGTATGTGTTGTGCTCTGGTAAGAAGCCATGCTTTTTTCCATAAGTAGAAGTTACTTGCTAGGGCTGTTTCTGTTTTTCTGCTGATTCAGACGCTAGCACTCACTCAAGTGTCAGAAAACCACAGTATGAACTTTTTTCATCTCTTTTTGCATAAGTGGTGGGCTAAGCTAAGGTTCTTCCAAGTTCTTCTGTCATTGGGGCTTACTCTAATATTTCTGTTTCCTTACCAGGAAAACTTGCTCAGGGCAGCAACTAATTTTTCAGTTTCTCCTTAACTATTCTGACCCTTTAGGAGATAACAACTTTTCAAGCTCTTAAAAAGGTTGCTATGGAATTTTAAAGTAACATTCTCAACACTGAAGTCACTTGTACAAAACTAGTCAAAATGCTATCACCTGATCCTTGCTAGGTCTGGAATAGTCCATAAAGCTGTTCCTCCCACGAAGGAAATGCTGACCCTGTCATGAGTATGGCACTGACTGACAGAGATCTGCCTTCTCTGCTGACAGTGATCAGGGAGGACACTTCTTGACTCAGTTTCCCCATAAGCAAATAGAGAGTTGAAAGCTTCATCTTGGAGGCTCATTGTGTTCATGTTAATACTTTATGTTTCTTGGGCTGAAGGAATAGTAATAGTAATTGTAACAGTAATTGCTGTTCCTACAGCCATCATTGGTGCTTTTACTTGTTGCTTCGTATCTCAGATGAGTGTGAAATGTGGCACATTTAACATTCCTTCCCTCTTCTAATATGCTTTTGTCTATTCTTATTTCAAGCAGCTGTAGTTTTACATTTCACAGATCTATTAAACATATTCCTCTTTCTGTAACTGTCTCTTAGAGCAAAATAGAGTAAAAATCAAAACCCAAACTGAGTTTAATGCAGTTTTGTGAGGAACTCAAGCTTTTTACCTCTTGTTAATTCAGGAAAAGTGATAATATGATGTTGGGTGGTATTAATGTACTTAGTACATATCAACATAGGCAAAGTGCTTACTCAACTTGAAATTAATCCTGAAATAACAGGAACAGTTAAAGCTAAATATATAAAAAACAAGAAGACAAAGACTACCTTGGCCAGGATGAGTTAGTGAAAATGATTTGTTAGACCCAACTTCTCAATACATGTATTAATCTAACAAACGTACCATTACTGATCAATATGCCCCCATAAATCTTTACTCACATGTAATATGCTTTGACAAAGCAAAAAATACTAAACCTCAGCAATGCAAAAGAAGCATGCTTCTAGCAATAATACAGTAAAAGTCAATTTCTCCTGTCATGACAGTATTTTACTTACTTTAGCTATGGTCCAGGAGGCAAATTGTTCAAACGCTTGAACATAGGAGTCCCTTCACTGTCATGAGTAAGTCTGTTGAAGCTGAGTTGCTCATGTGAGGTGATGGTTCATGGAGAAGTCCCTGCTACATAAGCCCCCAGTGCATTACTTCATATGCTTAATGTTTAAGACTCTCCCCTCTCAACACCGTGTGGGGAGAGTCGTTTTTAAATCTGAGTGAATTGCCTGAAACACTGTGAAATGAACTTCATAGTGTATTTTATTGTCTCGGTTGTTTCAGGTCCGTTGAGGTCTATAATGAAAGATCTGCATTCAGATGATAATGAAGATGAATCAGATGAAGCAGATGAGAAGGACAATGATTCTGAATTGGAACAACCTGTAAATACACAAGGAGGAAGCAAGAGTCTCAGGTGAGTGTCTTGTGTTTGCAAGTAGCCCGGTGGCCAAGACGTGTAGCGCTTGTTAGTAATGAGGTGAGTGTTCTCAAAGACTGCTAAGTAGCAAATGTGCAGAAAATTAAGATTCTTTTTAAAGCAGCCACTTCTAAAAGCTAACAAAATTAGCCATTCCCAATACAACTCTTTCTGTATTAATCAGTATGGTTACAATGATCCTTGTTTGACTTTACTGGATTTCGTGTCATTGTGACTTAAGGGGAGAAGTCACAATTACTTTCTGGCATAAATTAGAGAAAATTAAGTCCTTCAATTGTTGGATGAACTGTTCTATACAAAGTCTCATTTTCAAGACCTCTCTGCTTACTAGTTTTAGATTAGGTTGTTAAATTGGATCAGAATCAATAAAATTTGAATATCAAGTAATTTCTATGCTGTATGCAGTAGATAATGAGTAAAAGTGCATCAGAAGGTAAAGCAAGCAACTGTCAGAGAAATGAATTTTTTTAAGAAAAGCTTCTACATCCTAGCTGCAACCTTCAGAGGGCTTTACAGAAGTTATCTGTTCTTTGGGTACCTTGAAGCTCCATCCCAATGGTGTTGAAGGTTATAGAAAGCCTGAAACAGTCTCTGAAACACTTTATTATTAGGTTCTTTATCTGAGTCAGAGGGTTTTGCTGTTAGTGCACAGCACCTGAGTGCCAGTGTCAGTGTTTAAACGGGAAGGTAATAGGAAAACATGAATGAATGTCAGCTGCTTCCCTGGTGCACATGGAATCAAGGGAAAAAAGACCAAGATGACTAGCAGTTTGAGAATTTGTGCCAGTGATTGTGTAAAGGGTTGTTTCAAGCTAACCTTGTCTCTATGTGTGGAGATTTTGTTTCAGTTTTTAAATGAAATCTGAAGTTTAATGTTTCTCTACCGTCTTTTTATCCTAAATAACTACTTTCCCCCCCTCAAAAAATATATTCCTAATATATGTGTTCCTCAGTAAATGAAGGGTGAAACTGACTAGGAGCTGGGCTTTTTCATGTGGCCTCTCCTGAGATGCAAAGATTTTAAATTTTAGCCAGGAAAAAGTGTGTTACTTATGACAATAAACAAGGAACTTTTCAGTAGAACACTTGTTCAGATGTGAAGTACAGATGTTCATCAAGCTTTTAGAAGAGCAGAAGAGTATCTCTAAAACCACTTTCCTTCCTCCATATGGCTGTGAACTGAGATAGGGACTCAATCTGTTGGGAGCAACAGTATAATGCTGCAGCTGTCCATCTATTTTTGTAACGTTAGCTGCTGTGTTTACTGGACAGCAGTTAACCAGACTGCACTGGTCAACAAGTGCAGGCAGGCAGCCTCCTCCTCTGTGCTACACTGAGCTATTTCCAGAGTGCAGTCCTGTTCAGATGCATCTCTTCCACATGACCTTGATTAATGATGGCTTGCTTAGCAAGAGATTGGTGGTTTTAAGTCCCTACCTCAAAATACAAGCTTGGTTCCCCCCTATTGACAGCCCTTTGTCTGCAAGTGTAATGCTTTGGCTCTTTCTTTTCGTAGAGTTAGTCTGAGTGATGGCAGCGACAGCGACAGCAGTTCAGCTTCCTCACCGCTATGTCACGAACCAGCACCACCTTTACTGAAAACCAACAACAGCCAGGTAAAGTCAGAATTCTTAAATGCAGTTGGGGTTTGTATTAGCAGTAGACACAGTTCACATCAAACTCAGGAGTTTATTAATTTGTCTCATGCCCTCTTCCTCACCAGTGCTTATCCAGGAGATACAGTATTTTTTACTCTGCTAGCAGACAAAATAGTTTTCACTTCACATTAGAGTATTTGTTCCAGATTCATAAGAGCTAGCATAGTTATTTTTGACATAGGATCATAGGGTAGTTCTGTTTTTTAAAGAAAAGAATTAAATCACCTAAATTTACAAAATTCTTCTGGGATGAATGAGAATTAGAGTTTGGGAGCTGCCTCAGCCACCATAAAGTAAGGCTCTCTAAATATAAAAATTAAACATAAAAGCTTATATTCTTTATAAAATAAAATACACCAGTTATTTCAAGGAGCCATATTACATTCTCAGTGTCAGTTGTATCATAGACAAAGCAGTTATGACACTTACTGGCAATAAATGGCTGCTTACAGTTTTGATATAGTTAGAATAGTGTCTACTTGTATTAGCAAAAGTTTGTGATTTAGATGGTGAGGTTCATGGATGAGACTTTTCTATACTTCTTAGGTTAACTGCTTTAATTATCTGGAAGATATTATTTACTTGTCCTTGTTTTTCTATTAAGATTTTCAATACAAGCTATAGAGCAAACCGAAATATTATTATTCATGCTATTTAAGTTCAGATATACTGTAGAAAAAATGCCAAAAACCTAGGAAGTACTTTGTGCAAAGAGAGGTGATTCCATGTCCAGAAAATATTTTTATTATCTACCAGAAATATTGTAGATTTTTCGAAGTTATCTGTAGAGAAGTTAAAAGTATTTGAGAGAGTCTTTTGGGGTAAAATAAAAAGCTAACTATAAGGATGAAGAATATTGCATGTACTGGGCTCATAAACACAAGTAAAATAAAACACCTACCTGTGGTTTGTTGTTTAGTGAAGACTAACTTCTACAGAGGCAATGTAATCGTTAAGTAATTGTAAGTCCCGATTTTGGCAGCCCACTCAGGCATATGTTTTGTGTTCCTTTGCCTTTTGGTGATCTAACAGAACGTCTACCTGCACATTTAGACACACTATAAAACAGCTATGTGCCAGCCAAAATTGAATGTTACATATCTTCTTCTATTTCTGTACTTGAGCTGAATTTTATAAATAAGCTGAAAATCAGAAATTTAGGGACTCATTGTGAGAATTCAAATTGTATGGACCATTTTAGCCACGTTTGAACTCTGCTTGATAGCATAGTGCTGCTTGCTGCTTAGGATGATGCTTTTTACTGGTGAAATCAGGTTTTTGTTGACTAAGTTAATGCATAGAGCCGAAGAGCTAAGACAGAATTAGTATTTGTATAAGCTTCGTCAGATGTGATTAGTGCTGTATCTCACCTAAACAAGAGTGTTTAAGATGTTAGATTTCAAACTACACATCAAGAGCATTGTAAGGAAGCAACTTTTTCAAATATACTGTGTTCTTGCTAGGGTTCTATTTGAAACCAAGAATTTTTTTCCTCTAAAAACAATAAAAACATCTGAAAGGTACTGGATTCATGACTAGAGGCCTGGGGTTTTTTTCCAAGCAGGACTTTTCTTCCACTGGGCTAAAGAGCAGTAACCCCAGGGGGGTGTTGAATAGAAGAACCGGGATTTTTCTTTAGAAATTTATGTTTTGATTTCTGATTGCTCTTAGCTAAATAACTGTTTACGTAAGATTAGCTCAGATCTGCAGTCACTCTCCCTGTATAGGTAAATAGCTGCCTGCCTGCTGTATTCTTATGATGCTGGTCACCCTGGAGAGTGTATATGTAATTTAGTCTTTTTTACCAAGGGAAGTAGAAATGAGAGGGAGACTTGGGAAAAACTGTTAGTGAGGCTTCTAGAAGACTTGTTTTTTACAGGCTTATTTCCTTGTTTTAATTCTGACTTTTGTTCTATGTTATGACTGTTTAGTGTGGATTTGGAGTTAATCGTGCTAGTGATGTTAGTCTCACAATGAAATGTGAAACGTAATCTCCCATCATCTGTGATTGATTAGTTTTCTTTGATGTTCAGAAGAACTGGTTATATTCCAGGTTAGGAATGACATGGTATTTTTTTATTTTTAACTTCAAAAAATGTGTTCTGTGTGGAAAAAAATGGAGAAACAATCAACAGTTCTTTTCCCCCAAAATATTCCTCTCTTTAGTCCTAAAAGTTTCGTATTAAGCATGGTGTTTTGCTGCTTAGTGACATGCTCTTCTTGACAGTGGTTCACTAGCAGATAAAGCATTCTAGGTTTGTATATGTGATAGTAAATGGATTTGAATGGCATTGAAGGAAGGGTACTATATAAGTGCAAAAGAAATTGCTCTCAATCATTTTCTTTTTCAGTTACAACTCGTGGTCATTTCAAAGATTGTTTCAAACTCTCTATTGTCAAAGAAAAGAGATAGCATTGGAGAAAAAAAGAGGAAAAATACAGTGCTTGTGTGATATTTCAAAAGCACTGGGAAAGACCCTCAGCATCATTTTGTATCTGCAAAATACTCTTATCCTACTAGCATGAAAAGGATAGGAGAAAAAAGTGTTAGGAAGGCTTTAAGTGACATGAAATTAATTCTTTTAAGGATTAACAATATCACTGCCACCTCATTCCAACAGCTCAGCATTTTCTGCTGTAAGCTGCTTTTTGTTCTGAAAAATATGAGTAGGTTATATGGATTAAAGAATGAAGAACTCAGGTTTGAGTTTGTATTATTAACCAATAGCAGAATTTTCCATTTGTAATTGTATCCAATAATGCACTTAATTTTTACAGGATTTTCTTTCTTTTCCAGATTTTAGAAGTGAAAAGTCCAATAAAGCAAAACAAACCTGACAAACAAATAAAGAATGGGGATTGTGATAAGGTAAATAAGAGATAACAATAAACGATTTCAGAATATGCATTCACTGAATACCAATCTTTGTTAGAGAATGAAAACCTACATCTTGACTTTGTGTTCTTTTAGGTGCAGATCTTTCCCTCCATTTTTTTTCTGCAATTCTTTCTTCTTCTGTCATATTTGGAATTTTTTTCCTTCTTTTCAGCACATGTGATTTGGCAAGTGTCACCAGTTGGGAATCTGCCATCTATTATTTATTTTATGTACTCTCCACAATGAGTTTGTACTGTGCTTCACAGAGGAAGTGATAATTTTTGTAGATGAGAATTCACAGACATATTCCTAGCCAATATATCAATCAACTAGGAAAAAACAAAAAACCAACTATGTATTTTCCAGAATCCTTTCTGAAATCTGTGCATTAGGAAGTGGCAATGTGTTTTAGCATGTTAACAAGAATGATATGAAGCGACTGTTAATTTAGCACTGAGAAAAACAGTTTTGTTTAAAATCATGTCAACTGGCTGTGGGCAAGAGCTTTAAGTCTTTATGTGAGTGAACATGGCACAATTGCCCAGTGTGGACAAGTTCCTCTGAAGATGCATATTTTACTGATATTAGTGCAGACTTCGCAATGACATGAGGCAAGAGATGAAAGTCGCAGTATCTATAGCTAGATTTTTAGTGTTCTGATCCATATGCTTTTTGGATTTTTATGTTGGATGCCATATCTCTCTCTCCTTACAAGCAAAAAAAAGTTTTTTGATGGCTCACGTTGAAGGAGAAAGTTGATAATTGGGTGGAGAGGTGGGAAGTGTTTGACATTCCATGAAGGAAGCAGTGGAACTTACCATTTAATTAATCTTGCTTAATCCCTCTCCCCTTATATCTTCTTGTTGACACAAAAGAAATAATTACATACCTTTAGAGAGAAAGAGGCATTTCATTGTGATTTGGGTTTTGTTCTCACATCGAAAGGTGGGAGATATTTCAAAGATACTGTTTTCGCACCCCCAGTCTTTTGATGCTTTTTGGTGCAGTAGAGATATAGATATTATCTTCTACAGCAAACAACCATCTGATTTGCATCAGTTTTTTTATCAAAAAAACACAAAAATTTGTATTAAGGTTGTGTTAAGCTAGAGAAAGCCAGACTACTAAATAAGAAAATACAGCTCAAACAAGAGCTTGGTCTTACCTCAAGTCCTTTTTTTGGGTGCCACAGTACAAGAAGGATCTAAAGCTCTTAGAAAGCATCCAAAGGAGGGCAATGAGGATGGTGAAGGGCTTTGAGGGGAAGCCGAGTGAGGAGTGGCTGAAGTCACTTGGCTTATTCAGCCTAGAGAACAGGCTGAGGGGAGACCTCATCTCAATCTACAGCTTCCTTACAAGGGGAAGCAGAGGGGCAGGCACTGATCTCTTCTCTGGTGCCCAGTGACAGGATCCAAAGGAAAGACCTGAGGCTGTTTCAGGATAAGTTTAGGCTGGATGTTAGGAAAAGGTTCTTCACCCAGAGGGTTGTTGGGCACTGGAACAGACTCCCCAGGGAAGTGATCACAGCAGCAAGTCTGCCAGAGTTCAAGAGGCATTTGGATGATACTCTCAGGCACATGGTGTGACTCTTGGGGATGGTCTTGCGCAGGGTCAGGAGTTGAACTCGATGATCCTTGTGAGTCCTTTCCAACTCAGGATATTCTGTGATTCTAAGATTGAAAATAAAATCTCCATTTGTATTGTTTTTGAAGACATCTGAAGTTTATGAAATACATAGCTGTGACTTAATTAACAAGTTGTTTATGGGGGGGATTTGTTTCTAGGCATATCTCGATGAACTAGTAGAGCTCCACAGAAGATTAATGACGTTGAGAGAGAGACATGTACTGCAGCAGGTGAGGAGCACTCTCATGCAATATGACAGCATGCTCATTGAAATGAGGGACTCACATCTATTTTTTTTTTTGCCTTCATCTAAAACTCTATAATCAGGTTTAATAGCCTTCAAGCCTATATAATCCATAAAAGCTTACACATACTTTGAATTCACACTAAACAACAAATTTTTAAAAAATGCCTGTCTGAGCTAAATTTTTCATTGTTATGTTTCTTAACATACTGTATTAATAATTATTAAAACAGGATGAGAGAATGGATACAGCTGTGACTTGGTAAAAATCTTGGTTTTTTCCTGAAAATAACCAGCCTTTTCTCAGAAACAGTTAAAGTGGTTTTTAATATGGCAGGCAGAAAACATGGAATTGAAAGCAAAATCCACTTTGAGGAAGGACATAATATATTCAGCGAATCTTCTGAAGTCATGGATCAAGTAAAATACGAAAATGTAGAAACATAAAAGACTCCAAATGTGTTGGGAGGTTATCCAATAGTAAGAACAAAGAAAGTATTCTTGGTTTTGGGTGCCATTGTCAGGTACTATTGGATTACAGATTGTAAAGATTAAATAATAAGCACCGTGAATAAAGCAGATGTAATTGTAGCACAGATGGTTTTATTATGTTTAGCACAATTACGTGCCAGTTGTGGAGATGTTATAAAGAGGGAAATTTTTACCACTTCTAAATGATGGCAATCACATGTCAAATTTCTCAGCAGAGTGTGTTAACAGTATTTTGCAAGTCCCACCACTAAGCTGTTTATTAGTTCAGGCTCAATATTGTGAGTAAAGATGTGGAAACTCTTGAGAGGTCAGTGAAAAGGAAGACCTTGGTTAAGGATATTCTTAATTAAAATTGAACTCCAATAACTTTGTCGTATTTTGTGTTGCAACACGCAGTGATGCATATTGGTTATCCTTCATATTTAATGTACTGTTGACTCCCAAGTTTCCAAGGGAACCAAAGCATGTGCTCAGAATGGTGGTAGAGTCAAATGTTTATCTACATTGGGAAATTATTGTGCATGAGGCTAAAAGGTAGCAATTGCAACACTCGATCCACTTCACACTATTAATAATTCTTAAAATGGTGTTGCTTCTGGCAGGCCTCTGTAGCCAGTATTGCACTGTTACCAGCTGTTGGTACAGAACTGAACCACTGTCCCAGCCTGTGCAGTCCAACCATAAACCAAGCTTCATGTGAAACTTCATGGGGCTGCTTCATCAGCTTCATGTGAAACTTTGAAAAAGAACACCAACTGCAAAACCTTTTATGCAAAGCAAATATAAAAACAATCAAGAACCCCTTTTTTTTTCCACACAAGGTTGGTCTGAAAGTGGAACACAGAGTCCTGGAGAGACTGTGCTCCATCCTTGGAGCTTTTAAAATCCTGACAGGATAAGCCTGGAGCAGTCAGATCTGACTCCACAACTGAGGTTGCCCTGGGCAGGGGCTGGGACAAGCAAAATCCCTTTCAATTGGAATCCTTCTGTCATCCTAAGAAATATTTTCCAAGCAAATAAGATAGTTCAAGTTGAACACATCTTTCTCGTCTAGTAGCATGACCAGACTGCAGGTTGTGACAGCACTTCAGTTCTGTACCAATGGCTGGTAACAGAGACCTACAGAAATGAGTGGAAGAGCCAAGTTACCAGTTATCTGTTAGCCAGTCTACACTAGCAAATGGTCTGTGCTGCTATAAAAAAAAATACAGCTTAGTTTTAAAACCTTTAATCCCTTAATTCATTAATTCCTATGATTTTATCACTTTACAGAAATATCTTTACAATACTGAATGACTTGCAGACAATCGGTGCTTCTTTGCATTGCAAATAAACTGTCATCCTATCTTAAATGTCCTTACTGCTTTGCAGCTATGTAGTTAATGTAAAACAATCCCAGGGTGCACAGAAATTAAAAAGGTACAGAGCTGAGAAAGTTTTTAGGAATGAATGTGAAACTTCTAGACTGAGAAATACAAGTGTATAGAGACTACAGGAAGTATAAAGGTCAAGGAGAGACTATAGGAAGTACAAAGATCAGGAGAGCAAGGGGCAAAACTGCAGAAAGGGATGGTGGTTACTACTTAAGAAGAGGGATCGAGTGCAAAAGTATGCAACAGAAAATTGTAGACAGCTGCAAGAGTTTTAGAGGTGGTGGTGGAGTCATGTGTTACTGAATGGTGGTTGTCATCTCTCTAGTTTACGTTAGAGCAGGTAATAGTCTCTTGCACATGTCAAAGTCTGTTACCCACAGACTTTGAGGGAATTTTTAGAGAAGGGACTTGCAAAAGAACAGTGAAGGCATTGATAATGTAAAAAGCACAGGCTTTTGAAACTTATGCTGAGGGACATGAAAAGGACTTTTATTTTTTGCAGTCTCAGTTGTTATCAAGTCCATAGGCATGACAACACACAGGAATGCAGCCAAATTGGAAATGAGAAAAATGTATCTCTTTGAGAATGTGGCTTTCTTCCAAGAGAGGCATTTCTCTTTGAGACACTTTGTTAAAGGAAGCCGAGAAAGGGAGAAGGCAAGGAGAGGTGTGATACTGTGCTGCAAGTGCCTAGAGTTATAACAAAATAATTCTGATATAAAATACTGCCTACAGATGTATAAGAATTGCCTGAGAGGGAGAAGACCTGAAAAAGAACATTTGACCAATAAATTAGTCCTGTGAGACTCACCTGAGCGGTTTCTATATGACTGTTGGACCATGGCAAGACACAAACTGGTCTGAAATTACATTTTAAAAATAAAGATCTCACACCTCTTTCACTGTAAAGAGGGATTAGAATTTATAGTGGTTAGGCTTTTTTTTAAATTTTGTGATTTTCAGTTAATAGGATAATTAAGTCTGCCATCAAATATTAATGCTGCATGTCTAATATATTCAAATTTGACTGACTAAAGCTGTGTTCCTAACTGCAGTTTCAGTGCAGATAACGTTAATATGACCCTGCAAAATGCAACAACATTTTTAGTGAGACTTTGCCTCTTACTTTAAAGCATCGGAAGTCATATCTTCAGCTGGTGAAAAACTCTGGAACCTTGTGCACTAGGCAGCACAGACATAAGGAAGAAATTGAGAGTATGCAGCATGGCTGAAAATTACATTGCTTATGTCCACAAGGTGCTTAACTTCAGATGGCAGCTATCTCCTGAGAATTTTTTGCCAGGGGCAGCTTGGAGGTCTGGAAACTATCACATGGCCTAAAACCCTCCATAAATTGAAAAATGACTATGTCATTAGTTGCACTTTGGCTTCCTTATACAAACACACTCATTTGCTTGTTTAAAGGCTGATAAATAGTTATACTATGATGGATAATGATGAAAGTGAGCTGGAGAGACATTATGTAAACAGAGATGCAATTTCCAGCAGAAAAGCAAAGCTTACTACAGCAGTAACAAATAGGATATTTTTGTTCTTTGCAGCCTGAGCTCTCCAAATAAAACATTTTAATGCTATGTTTTTAATGTTAGAACTGACAGACTTCCTAGCAACTAGTCTCAACCTTTTATTCTTTTTGAAGTACTTCTCAATAGCACAAGGATGCATATGCTAATCCTGTAAGTCATGAATTCCTCATTGACTGGCACACAGGCAAGTGTTTTCCATTGAGCTGTCTGGGTTTATCTTGATACATGTTGGTACATCCATTAAAACCTTTGGGGTTCATTTCAGTCTGATTTGCCAGGTGCCCAGACATAGTGACTGTATCTCTTGAGGGCTGGAATGAGGGATATATTTAAAATGTTTATATTTCCCTTGACCTAGAGCTTAAAAGCCCAAAGCAGAACTTGATCACTAAAATTCCTTATCCATTTCTTAAAATATGCAGGGCTGCTTAAAAATACATGTGCTAACACTTTTGTGTAATCTGGGTTTCTAAAATCAGGTATATTGCAGTGGGGGTTGTGAGGGGTGGTTTTCTTTCACAGTAACACAAGGAAGTGTTAGACAGAATTCTTCAACAGGTCTTCCTGGCCTCGTTTTCTGTAAACTTCTCATGCAGCCGTTTATTTGTCACACAGTGGACATTCAGAGACCAAGCCTGAGATTAGATTCCAAACTCTACAAAAGGAGGTTGGATTGACTCCTTACAACTTAGCTTCCCTCTTAGATGAGGCTCAAGAGAGTGCCAGAAATGAGAATGACAGTACATATCAGTTTTCTTCTGCTAACAGTCAGTTTTGTCCCATTTCATTTTATTTTTTCTCTCACATCAATTGCAGAACAGTAGGAGGTGGAAAAGTGTTACTAGCTTCATTTGTCCACTTGTTGATTCCTAGATTCTTGTCATTTTAGATTAAAAATTACCATACGGAAAAAAATTGCAAACAAGAGGCACGAATTTAAATGGAGAGAGTGGGATTTTTCCGAAGTACTTTCAGAATTTTGGACAGCTGCAAACCAAATTAAACAGATTTTATTTTAATTTTTCCAACCTGGAAAATAGGAGGTGATTGAAAAGGGAGATTTTTACTGTAATAGGCATTTCCCATTTATTATTTTATTTTATTTCCATTCTGTTTAATCTATCCTGGGCCATGTCATTCCATGCCAGACAGTACACATGAAGTTATTTCATTTATCATTGACATAATCTTTGCTTCTGTGGTCTGAGAAGAAAAAATATCTATTTATATAATGGAGAGCAGAAAATTACAAAATATTTAGTTTAAATTCATTGTTCTTTGTCAAGTTGGTGTATCCCTACCAGATTTGTCGTTGTAAGGTACACTCTGTAAGACATATGTGCATACATCTGTATCTCCTCCAGCTGTGGGAAAGGAATTACTGGCAGAGTAACAAAAGCTCAAAACAGTCAAGGAATACCTTGCACTAATGTTTCAGTGGAGATATATGTGGAAGGCCAAGAAGTAAATGGGTTTCAAGTTGAAGGTTTCAAACAGGACATTGTGTCTAACCTGAACACTGCACAAGGGATGGTTGGAAAGACTGAGAAGAGCAGCAATGTTCTGTTAGTCCATGGCACTACCCAGAGACCCACTTCAGGATGGGGTGCTTTTCAGTGTGCTCTCTTGGGCTCTCACGTAAGAGATTCATAGCTGTAGTATGTTGGCACTGTGCTAGCCCTCTCTGCCAAATAATGCTTTGGCTTTTCAAGATGCTTAATGGTTTTTTCTAGGTAGGTGGACATCCCAGAGCTTAACATATCGGGAGTTATTTTTTACAGCAATGGAGTAAAAGTATGATGATTCTTTAAAAATGTAGACTACAATTCAGAGACTAAAAGAGAGAAAGACACAAGTTAGATATGTACTTTTGATTTCACAAAATCATAGAATGGTTGAGCTTGGAAGGGATCTCTGGAGGTCACAGGGCCATGTAGAGCCAGCTGCCCAGGCCTATGTCATGTGACTTTGGAATATCTCCAAGGATGGAGACCCCACAACCGCCCTGGGCAACTTGTACCAGTGCTTGGTCACCCTCACGGGAAAGAGGTGTCACCTGACGTTCAGAAGGAACCTCCTGTGTTTCAGTTGGTGCCCACTGGCCCAGGTCCTGTCACTGTGTACCACTGGAAAGAACCTGGCTCTGTATTCTTTACACCCTCCCTTTAGGTATTTGTACACACTGACAAAATCTGCTCTGAGCCTTCTCTTCTCCAGATTGAAGAGTCCCAGCTCTCACCTTTGCTCATAGGAGAGATGTTTTAGTCCCTATTCTACTCAAGAACTCCAAACAGCTCTTCTGTTTCCTGTTCTAATGAAAGCTATGATTTTAAGTATTCACAAGAAGTGATGTTAGGCCATTGTTAGGAGTCTTTTCAGGGTTGATCTAGCTAAAAAATTAGGTTTAAGTCTGTTACTCAGGAAAGAACTACTAGTATATGAACTAACAGTTCATG
This sequence comes from Cephalopterus ornatus, assembly GCA_013396775.1. Classification (NCBI taxonomy): domain Eukaryota; kingdom Metazoa; phylum Chordata; class Aves; order Passeriformes; family Cotingidae; genus Cephalopterus; species Cephalopterus ornatus. The sequence continues at coordinate 37,734 of VZRE01015738.1, read as the reverse complement.
TGAGAGCTCTAAAATGTATGTTTTGTTTGCTGTGGAGTAGAGTCTGGAAGAATTTATTTCTTTCCCTTGCTTGCAGAAAGGCTCGTGCCAATTATTTTCTAATGTAACCTACTTAGCAGCTATGCACACAGTAAATGTTTGACATTATGGTTGATGATGATTTAAAAAAAACCAACTGAGGTACTGTACTTTGGACATTAGTGCATGTCAGAAAGGAAGTGAGAGATAGGGGTGTTGGTTTCATGTGCAAGTACTGGGGCAAGTGAGCTCATTTGAGGCCTTTCCTGATACTTGGTGGCATGTTATTATGTTCAATAGGCATGTAAAACTTCTGGAATTTTCAAGTGCATCTTTTCTTTTGTTTCAGATAGTAAATCTTATAGAAGAAACAGGACATTTTCATATCACAAATACAACCTTTGACTTTGATCTTTGTTCACTGGACAAAACCACAGTCCGTAAACTACAGAGTTACCTGGAAACGTCTGGAACCTCCTGAGGATTCAGCATCTGGCTGCATCAAAATACTGCTCTTTAAATGACATATGCAGAACGATGCAACCAAAACCGAGGGAAAAAAATGAAGCAATCCTCTTCAGCTTTTGTTTTTCCTTAAAGACAGTCATCATCTCTTGATAAGGGAGAGGAAAAGTGACCAGACTCAGAGGACCACTCTTTCTCAAGAAGAAAATGCTCTTGGAAGAGTTTGCCTGGATAGCCTTGAAAAACAAATACAGAAAAAACAAACAAAAATACTTGTTCTTAATGAATGTGTATGATATCATGTATCTCTCTCTGTGGTGTTCAAGTCCACAAGATGAATGCATGTTCAACACACTGCCTTATTACATAACTGATCTATTTATTACTGCATACATGTATCCGAAAGTCCATGAGTCATTGAGTGACACTACCAGATGTTGCAAGCAGTGGGATCCTATGTGTGCTCTTTTGATGCAGTGCTTTCACAAGCCTAGTAACCTTATTCATGTTAAAATGCCACTTCTGGCTATCTTTCACTATCACTTAAAACACTACAGTCTTGATTCCACCTCTGCAGTTCCAGGAAACAAGATACAAACTTAGTGACCAAACAATGGTTGTATATTTCGTTTCCTGTCTGCCACAGTGGGTTGGACCACAGCAAGTTGGACCGCAGCTCCTTGATACTGTCCATTTATTAATCTTGACCATGGTAAAAAAATGCACCAAATAGTATCATATGACTTGCTGTCTAGCCTCAGTGAATAAACCATTAGGATTTTCAACAAAAAATGTTATGTATATTGTCATGAATCTGGCAACTTTTGCAGTCTACGTTCTTGTATCTGTTGTAACGTTACAAAATTAAATATATATTAGAGTGGAAGTGTTCTGCAGGATCATCATAAAACAATATACTGGTCCTGTCCTTAAAGAAGATGCTGTAGAAAATTCTTAATTTGGAGCTATTTATTACTATGAATTTCAACACTCTTCTGCTGCCAGTGTGTGACTCACTTCTACCATAAAACTCTTTGCATAACATTTTTGTTTGCTCATATATTATATGTTCTGCTTAGTTTGTTTTGGGGATTTTTTTCTGGTTTTGTTTAGTTTTTTACAACTGCTAAATTAAAACCTTTTATTTTAAATGAAATATGTTGTTATACAGTTACATGTTGGAATAAATACATCTATGATATTGTCTGTGTGTGTGTTTATATATACACATATACTGCACCTGTATATATATATATGTATATATACACACACACAAATGCATTTATGCTTTTTATACTTCACAGATTTTGGTATCTGTTCAATAACTTGCTTGTGTTTCCAGAAGAACTTCTTGTTTATAAAAATGACTATTCCTTCATGCCATCTATTATTTCTTGAAATCAGAATCTTTGTTCATGCATGATCAAATGAGAAGATGTGTAATCAGTTTCACATCAACACTTCATGCTCTCATATTGCTGATGGTTTCTTGATGGAATCATCACTGTTCTATTAGAAATCCAAATTCCTAAAAGAAAAGAGAAAATAATTAAAAAAATGCTTCTGGATGCAAAGGTTTATTCAGGTTTACCAGCCTAAAAAATGTATCTTGTTACTAGACAGGCCAGTATGTCATGTGTATGCTTATATGCCACATGTAGTCTCTATGTGTAGAGCTGAACAGTAGTAGCTTTATGAATTACTGTTTCATGTGCACAGTTTGTGCAGCACTGAAAAACTATTGGGGTTATTTCTTATTCAGATAATAAATCTTAATACTGTTTCTTTAAGTCCAAAGAAAATTTTACACTTTACTCTTTTTGAAAGGGCACGATATGTATTGGTTGGGGGGCTTTTTTCTTATTTAAAATGTCATTTGATCACACTCCACAGGAAGTCCTTCTTAGGCTTCCAAAGAATAAGTGTACTTTTTCAGTAATGTTATGACTCTTATTGATGATTGGCATGAAGCATACTTGAAATGTTATGTTGTTCTTTTAAGTCCATGTCTTAATGTGCAATTGGGGAGGGATGAAGGAATGGGAGTATAATGCTAACATTAGTATTGACAGAAGGCCGTTGATAATGGGGAAGGGAATAGGGGTGCATGTGAAGGGGATAAACTTCAATTTTTACTGATTGTTTTATATGAAAATGTTTGGAAATCTAAAAGCAACCTTAAAAATCTTTGGTCTACCAATGTGTGTTCAACTTTCCTGTCTTTTAGTTATACCAGATGTATATAGAAATTTGTCCATTTTGACTTTTCTAACTAAGTCTTGTGGTAAAGACTCATTGAGTTTCAGAAGGGGATACTTCTAGTACGACTATTGCACTGTTTTTTAGCAATGGTGAAATGAATCATTTTATCCTTTAAATATCAGATAAGCTTTATTATACACTGCAAACGGGGTGGAAGAAAAGAGAGACTGGGATAATAGGCGCAAAAGGGAGAAGACAGCAATTACAGTATCAAATCAGTGCTGAATTTCATGCAAACTGTGGATTGTACTTAAACTCTAAGTTTTCTAATTCACTGGGAGAGAGAATAAAATAGACTGCAGGTGTCTGTGTGCTGACTTTTTCACAAAATTCTGATAGACATAGAGCTACTAAGTTTTGATCTGTTTTCATCTGTTTGTGTATACAGAAACAAAATAAATCCATGTTCACTTAATTTCTGACATTCATATTTCTCTTAAAATAAAAAACAGAAGATACCTTCCCAGACTTTAATGTCTATGAGCATTGGTCTTTGCGATGGGTTAAAGTGTTTTGGCAAACATTCTGGAGTTTTACTTAACATCAAGTTGTTTAAAACAGTTATATGAGAGAATTTAGATTAATTCATTGCAGTGACCAGGTAGAGGTTAGCAGTAAGTTCCAATATCTGAAGTTATTTTCAGCATAAGTGAGTCACTGTTACTAGAGCAGTAGTTGTATCGCGTAGCAAAGACAGTTTTCATCTCACAAGTGACTTTCCACCTCAGAAAGTGAATGTCCAATTGGGTAGACAAGGTTTAATTTTTGGTATTTTTTAGAAATCTGAATCTGCTGAGAGGCTTTACAAAAATTTCAATATTGTTTAGATTTGAAGGCCATCTTAGTTCATGCTAAAGAGAAAGAGCAAGAAAGGAGGAAGGGGTATACATTGAGGTGAAGGGAGTCTTTCAAGATAAAAGTAAATCCATGCTCAGTCTTTAGCCTTTGGACCGTAGGAAGCAGTTGATCATTCCTCTCTCTTCATTGGTTTGGTCTTTTTAGGAAAAGTCTATGCTTTCAATTCAGAAACAAAGTACGCAGAGTACAATGCATTTGGAGAGCTCAGTATATTTCTATTAAAGTTTCTTTTAGTCTCCAGGAAGAAAATCACAAGTTCTTGGGTTTTGCCTGACCCATTGTTTTTCTTTCCCATTCTCACAGTGAAATAAAGTACTTTTACAATCTGCTTTGAGTCCTTGGTGCTTACTTGGTAACAATCTTCCTTTCTTAGAAGCTGTACCAGTGTTTTGGGCCTTTTGAATGATCTGTTGATTTCAAGACCCTGCAAACTTTCTCATGCAAAACTGATGGGAAATCTGTAGAATTGTTTGACGTGAAAACTGCCCCATTCAGTTTTTGTATGCGTTATCTTACTCCAGACATTGCTCCGATGGTAGGATTCACTTCATACCGTCTTTGTTCATACACAGCATATCCCATCTTTTACCACTTGCAGTTTAATGACAAACTATCTTTTAGCAAACTGTTGTTTCAGTCTATAGAGTCTGTTTTGTGTTTGTCAGAAGTCCATGATTTGCAGAAGTTGAGCGTTAAGATGAACATTTTATCAGATTCTCAGCCACAGTAGGAGCTAGCAGAAACTGCAAAAATAAGCAGTACAAGACATATTCCAAAGTTTAACAAGTATGAGGCTGTGTTTCTATGGGCTTCAGTAGTTTTCTTAATTGTAAGCAGTGTACAGTGGAATGTAGTGTACACCAGGAAGCTACTCTGTACACTATATTGAGAAGCTTTACTTCTGGGCATAAAAGGCTTACCAACAGATGACAAGGACTAAAACACATATATCTGCAGTGCTTTTCTGCATGCTTGGGAGTTAATCAGTACATTAATGCTGCTAAACCAATGGGATTTACAAGGCTGGCTCTGTGTCTGGGCAGATAAACTGACATCAAAACAAAATCGTGTACCTTGCATGTGACTCAGCAGCAAGAAGTGCCACTGACTAGACAGGAAATAGAAGTATCACCACAGTGAGAACAAAGCCTCTGGGGGAGGAATGACAGAAAAAAAGTGTGAAGAAGAGATACTGTAATACAGCTGCTTTTGTTCGCTACTGTAAAATCTGGTGCAGTTGTTGCTGACTAGAGACAGAGGGAGATTGAGATTGCAGCATCATACAAAAATCTAAGCTGTTTTATTGTTTGAGTTGCTAATGTCTGTTTCACATTTGTTTCAGTGTTGCATCTGACTAACATTCTATGTTTTATCTCAGCCAGATTGATTGTACTGCAAAGTGATAATCTTGCATTTTTCATTTACTTTTAATTTTTCCAGTCTGGAAGTTTGAGCAAAGTCAAATGTAGGCCTGTGAATGCAGCAGGGGATGTATTTTTACCATCATTCAGTGTAATTCTGACTGGAAGTAACTGTTTCCTGAATCTTCCATCAAATGGGTTATGCATTTTCTATGTTCCTTCAGAGAACTGATGCTATAAAGCTGGGTTTTCTGTTAGTAAACTTTTCCCTTCTCTTCACAATAAGGAATAAATTATTACCTTTTATCATTGCTTACAGGAAGACAGAATGCAAGGTCTGAGTCCTATTGAGGAAATAGTGGGTTTGTGAAGATGTTGGTTATATTTTTTAAGTAAAACCTAGAAATAAAGCCTATCTTTTTAGGGGAGGGAAAAAAGGAAAAGAAGTATTTGCTAAAAATATTTCTACTCTGATAATGCTGATTATGTTCCCCTTTCAAAGCCTTAAGCATCTAAAGGCCAGTAAAGTGACTACATACAAACCATTAGAGAATCAAAGATATTGAAAATATAAGTAAGTTCTATTAGAAGTCTGGCTGGAAGGAATAATATGGTTGTAATGCTGATACTGCTTTCAGTGCAGGGCAGACATTCCTAGCACATGTGGTTTGTGTATCCTTGTCTGAGTGGGTGGTCTAGAAAATGGTGCAAAATGCCACAGGAGGGCTTAGTTTTTGAGTGGTGCAGAGGAAACATTCATGATAGGCTCAGCCAGCTTCATGCAGGCTATCCAAGATGAAGCAGTTTTCTTTCAGCTTTCATGAACAGCTAAGTTTTTTCACTTTGCCTATTCAGCTAAATATTTCAATTCTTTTTTGCAACACTATTATTCCCCCCCTGTAAGTTTCATGCTTGCTAGGCACCTGGTTAGTTTGGGGGTGGAGTTTTTGTGATGTGGTTGTTATGTTTTTAGCAAGGGTATAAGAAGACAAGTGGAAAGTGCCACCCCTAACTGGCTTTCAGATAGAACAGAAACCATTAATCACCAGCCTTTAAATCTGACCACCCAACAGTTTTTTTACTTGCGTAGCTGTCTCCCGACCCAGACCTCATGCTTGAACCTGTGTATGAAAATACCATGGCAGAATCTATTTGAAACTGTTGCTAAAATTGAGGTAAAGGACATCCACTGCTCTCTCTTTTACTCTTGATAAACACATGATATCTGTTACTTGCCACAACCACCAACTTCATGTGCCTGGAAGAAATTTCCAAGAGGATTGATTCACTGCATGAATTTCGAAGGGACTGAGAAGAGGATAACTGGCTTGTAGTTCACCAGATCATCCTTCTTTTCTGTTTCTAGGGAATGGGTGTCACATACGCCTTTCTGTAGTCATCACCTGTCCAAGATGTTAGGCAGTAGATGTGCTGAGGCGTCAGCCAGCTTGCTTAGCACCTTTGGATGTGTCCTTTCAGGTCCTGTGCAAACATGGGGGACAGGATTTTTAAAGAGATGTTAGAAATCCTCGTCTCCCAGTACCTCGTTTCTTCCTTGAACTCTGTCCCTAGACATATAGGCTTGGGAGACCATATCAGTAAAGGCCAAAGTGAAGAAGACACTGGCCATCCCACAGCCTTATCCATGGTCATCTGGATAGTTAGGAGCTGGACAGTTATCAGACCATAAATCTTGATTGTATAGTCTGACCTGTGGCTGCTGTGCAGTTTAGAGTAGGGAAAACATCCGTTAGCCAGTCTGGGGGATTTCTTCTCTTGCATGGGGAGGCCAGGTACCTAGTTACAAGGATTTTCTGGCTCATCCAATTGTCAGAGCAGCACAAAGGGTCTGAAAGACAGCTGAGGATGCATTCTTTATTGGAAAAAAAATAAACAGAGAAATTATTTATTGAGTTTTAGTGGGTTTTTTTCCCCCCACTCTATCTCAATACAAGTGCCAGAAAACTAGGCTATGAATATCCTTTTTTAACAAAACAACAAGGAACATATTGATATATAAACTTAAATTGATTAATCAAATGCAAGGGGTTTTTTAGCAATGAATTCAGTGTAACATAAAGGGTTAGAGAGAACCTTCTTTGAACTTTTCATTAAGGATATAGAAGAGATTGCACATAAAAACTTCGGGACAATATTTTTTCTATGTTAGGAAGTTCTCCCACCAGCAAGAATCTTTGCCTTAGTGACTTCTTTTACCATAAAAGGGGAAATGTAAAACTGGAGTCAAGCTATAGAAAGACTTGAAGAAATCCAGGCTGATGATATGATAAGTAGGAATCTTAAAACACAACAGAAGTATCTGTTTGGCTCCAGGTGATCTGGTGAATGAGTTTTTGTGTCCAAAATGTCCTTGGTGATCATTTATGTTAACCATCTCAGTAACATATGCTGAATTTCTCCTTGTGGTTGTTCCCAGTTGTGTGTAGCTGAACTGCAGCTCATGTCTGAATGACATTTGGTTTTAATCTGAGAATACTGCACGACAAAAAATTGTCCCTGGTTCTCTGTCCCTAAAATCACTTCATTTTAATGTCCAGTTGGAGCTATTCAAACTATATACTTTCAGTTACTTTAGTGACAAACTGAATCAGACTCCACTTTTCCTTCATTATGTGCAGGGCATGGTTTTCTTTTTCCTTTAACTGCAACTTAAGCTTCTAATTTAACTGTTTGTTCTGTGCTTAATCTAGGTGTGTAAAGTATACAGTATAATACGGATATGCTCTCTCCATTTTTTCCACTGTGACATTTGTTCCTCCTACCAAAGTACTTTGTCAGGAATCACAGAATATCTGGAGTTGGAAGAGACCCATAATGATCATCAAGTGCAACACCCTGCTCCTTGCAGGACCACCTAACACTAAACCATATTATTAAGGACATTGTCCAGATGCTCCTTGAACTCTGATAGGCTTTGTGCTGTGATCACTTCCCTCAGGAGCCTGTTCCAGTGCCCAACCACGCTGTTGGTGAAGAACCATTTCCTAATGTTCAATCTGAACTTCCCCTGATTCAGCTTCAATTCCAATTCCATGTGTCTTAGAGTTGGTCTTCAGAAAGAGGAGATCAACATGGTCCAGAATGGTTCTGAATGTCTGAAAAACCTTGTCCAAATTTGACCTCTAAACTGCAGTGGAAGCCAGAATGAATATAAACCACTTAGAAAGAACTCAGTTGCCACTGTATCTCAAAATTGACCAGGGAAAAACATCTTGTCCTCAAGCACTGAAAACTCAACTGAAATGTTTTCTAAATTAAGAAGTTATAGATGTCTAGTTTTGTCTAAATTGAAAGAAGATAAGAAAAGGGACCATTAAGAAATCAGTGAAACATTTAACATATGCTGCTCAAATATGAGGCTGATCAGAGAGAATAGAATAAATGGGTAAGATACCCATTTGCAGCGTTGGTGCAGTGTAAAGGGTACAGCTGTATACAAGAAAAAAAGGTGGAAGATGCTTTGTTGAGGGTGTGAATAGGTGTGACACCAAAGTTGAAAACTGATTAGTAATGCCCTCTTGAAGTCACTAGCTTTTTCTCCTGGAGGGAAAAGGCGCACATGACATGTCCTCATCAAGGAGCTTTGAAAACAACAGAGAATACTTGTCTTCGCAACTGTCCTGCCTGCAGGCAAACGGGCTGAGAGGAAAGGTACGTTGTGTCTGCTAACAAGAAGGAGGGAATGAACTGATGCTGCTAATTGCTTTCAGTGGGAATACCATAAGAAATCATTAGGGGTGAAGACTGGGCTAGAGACAGTCAGGAATGCAGGGTGTTGATATATGTGCAACTTGAGGTGAGCGAGGATGGGGCATTAACATTAGTGTTAGAATTTACTTTCATTAGAATTAAAAATCAAAGGGCTGGTGTGGATGATAGTATGTTAATTAACTAGTGGGAAGGAGTAAGAGGAATGAGAATCAATATGATGGGGTTTTGTGGGGCTGATCTTCAGAGAGTTAGTGAGGAATATCAGACACACTTTTGTGGACACTTACAAAATCCCGGTATGGTGTTTCTAAATGTGAAACTGACATAATTTTTCTGGTGTTCAAAAGCTGATACACAAGAGCAACCTGTACTCTGAGAAATTGAGTCAATATAGAAAAATGACAGGTTTCTTTATTTGGTGAATGACGGCTGTATGGAATACATTTCCAAGAAAAGCAAGTTAAACAGTCATTTAATGAGATCAGGATATCTTGGTTTGTTCCAGGGAAAGTGAAGATGCCAAAGAAGCAGGGTGAAAAAGTTCAAAAGTGAGCTTTTGATATTTTTCAGGAGGTTTAATATCTTTCCCTGCCCCTAAATTTTAGTATGCTCTTGCCTCTGATTAACCTTTTGCCCCTGATGTGTGTCAGAACAGTGCCACCTTTATTAAATTCCCAGCAGAGCTACTGATTCATTGTGTCCTACTTAATGTGTATTAGTAATCCTCCAGTGGTCTTTTTTTTTTCTCTTTTTGTCTTTTCCTTAGCAAAGTAACAGAAACAAAAAAAAATACCACTCAGACCATTCTGCCTTGTATTTCAGCCCCAGCTGCTGAAACATGCTAGGGAAGCAGGGTTTTTTTAACCTGTTTAACATATTTTGTATTGAATATGGGCTGTAAAAGCATTCAAAAGCATTTAAAAGTTGGGGCTTGCACTCTCTTTTCTAAGATGAAGGAAAAGCGCTATGGGTTTTATACCTCACTGTTCTGCCATCTCTGGAAGTGCACAGGAAAGACAACCATTTCAAAATTTTTACCAATACAACGTGGTAAAATTTTCCACAGTATATGAGTGACATTAACATTAGTTTTTGAAATGATCCCCGAGTCACAGAGGCTTTTACCCTGTTTTGTGCTCCACATGCATAAATATTCTATGTGTCGTTGTAGTGGGTATCAATTGCCCAAACTGTGTACCATAGTATGGGGCAGGTACCACGCCACCGATGTGCCTCCTACTGGACATAAGCTGCCTGAGTCTGTAACAATATTGTAACAAAAGCTCTAACCTCAACCAACAAAGAAACAGCAGTAGATCTCTATACTTTTGATATATAATCTTCTCAACAGTCCCCAGAGAGGTATGATAAACTGTTAAAAAGAAGAGTAAAGAATTCAGTCACAGTATGTCAATATTCATTCTTTCTATATCACAGGGGGAGTTATACAGAAAACTCATTCAATTAGCTATACTTTCCGTACAGCCTGCATTGAGGATTTGCAAAACTACTCTGAAAGGTAATGCACCTGTTTTGTCTGCTGGGTTTTGCCTAAAGGCTTGGGGAGTTCAGCTTTTCTATTAACATTTCTTATGACACCAAGCCCAACCACTATCCTTCGTTAGTGAACACTTGAAGATTTGGGGTTGTATTTTCTTATTATTGCTGAAAGTGTTAAAAGTTGATTGCATATAAGTAAATCTTTTAATGAAAATGTAATGGTTATTAGTAGTTAAATTAATGGTTAATAGTGTAGTCTCTGCAGCATCTGAAACTCTCTGGCAAATTGGTTTTGTTTCCAAATTTAGGTAACTAAACACATGAGTTTTTATAGATTTGCAGAAAGTTACAGTAGCTGAAATAGGTTTCGTGGGCAAGATGTTTACTATATACCCTACAGCCTCAACTGAAACAGTTATTAAGTCACTCATTATCACTCAGTGTAACTCACTTTTATAATACTTTGAAGATTGAATTATCACTTACACAGCATTATGAGTAGGCACAGCACTCCACGAGTGTCTGAACCTCATGGAGAAATACACCATCTAAGTAATATATATATATATTTATACACAAAAAAAAACCTTAACAAGACAAAAAATTGAGGTGCCCAGGAGCAATTGCATTGAATTTGTTGTAAGCAATGCACCAGATTTAAAAGCACTGTTGTACCAGGGAAAGTTAGAAATGCCAACATCTTCAATTTGTGTGCTGTGCTTTTGGAAACAAATAGATCAAATTATTGAAACAGAATCAAATACTGTTCTCTTTCAATGAATTTCCATTTGCTAAATGTTTGTTGGCTTTACAGCCCAGATCTGATTCCAGACTGTGTCATACCATCACAGACCTTGGGCTAGAAATGTGAATGCAAAACTGCATTCATTGAAAAGGTCTGCAAGGTAAATATTTTCACACCTGACATTGAAAGCTGAGGATAGTTAGACATCTTGTAATGGAGAAAAGCAGTTTATCTTTCCTGACATCTTCTCTTGTCACCCATCTGAGAAGGCATATCTCTCATGCAGTCAATAGAATGTCCTTTCTCTGTATGGGGGCCATAAACTTTTCTCATGTCTCATAGCAAGTCCTCATCAATGTAGGAGATCTGACTGGATTTTGAAGTGTGCAGGGTCCGTGATCAGTGACTTCATCTTCCATTTACTACAAGCTTGGTGCTACAAACATGTGCTAGAGTAGAAAACAGCTGTCATGGGAAGGTTTGAGGATTTTTTCCCCTTTTCCTTATGGTGCCTTATGGGACCAAGGTCATGGATCATTTACGTAGTCAACTCAGGTTACAATTTTTTAAATATTTTGAAACCTTAGGACTGCAATTACTCTGTCCTTGCCAACTGCTTTCCACCAAGTTACCAATCCTGCTGAGCTGACAATATGTTTCCAGCTCACTAACAAGTTTGGTGAAGAGACACAGATTTACATACAACAGCACTAGGTAGGAAGGATCGTTGTAACGTAATGCTGCTTCCACAAGCAGCTTCTCTTTGACGTTAGACTCTTGGTTTTTCAGTTCTAGTTTTAGTATGGTAAGACAGAAATATTTCTTTACTTCACAGGGGACTTCTGAAGCTGGTTTTATTATTAATAAAATTAATTAATAAAAAATAATTAATAAAATTATTTACAGTCACTCAGTTCTTTCTTTTATTGCTTTTCCATTAAATATAGTTTAGAAGTATTAGGTGTGCTCAAAAGAGCTGCATAATTTCTCAAATATGCTACTCTGCAGTAGCTGTTTGGCTAGCTGTCTTATCCCATGGTGCCCAGTCATTTATTGCAACTCCAGAAGTCTTTAGAGAACTTGCAGCTGCCTATGGTGGCTGTTGCATAAAGATGCAGAGTCTGAACTCCTAAGTAGCAATATAGGAAATGTAGAAGGCACGTGGTGCTACAAAATGTTGAGTAACTTTAAAGATTGTATGTTGCCAGCCCCAGAAAATAATTCCTCCCTGAAATTCCCCATGATGCTGAAAAGTGTGGACTAAAGGAAAAAAGAATTGAAAAAGTAGTGTACTTTCGGAAGTTTGAACCTGTGTGTAAGCCTAAGCATTTATTTGTTTATGGCACTGCTGAAATATGAATATAAATAATCTGCTAATTATTTGAGGGATTGTTTTGTCACCCTCTCCTCTACCCTCTCCCCCTCAGAGGTGTGCACAGTACATTTTCTGAATAGTTTTGTGGCTGAAAGTAGGCAGTAATTAATATTTTTTGGAATCTGTACTTTTCAGTCTGGAAGATATTTTGTGGACCGACATTGTGATTGGATGTGTACATCCCATTCCTCTTCCGTGAAAATCAATAGCAGCATGATAGATAAACACAATCCTTAAAGACAACAAAGCTTTGTAAACAGAGTTCTAAAACTAGTAAATATTGAGGGATTTTTTTACCTTCTATGCATACTATCCAAAAGCACACAGTACCTCTGGTGCCAGTTAATCGAATTGGTTCACTTGTTTGAGCAGTGTTTTCAAGTGCCACTAAAGACTCTTAGACTTTGGCATGCAATTAAAGGAGATGGTTTCAGCAGTTAAAAAGAAATAAAAAGAAGAAAAAAGGATCAATTAATCATATTTAAATGTCTTCATGAGAGTTCATGAGTAAATGTGTTAAACACAAACAGTAAACTGTTCATACAGATGCATGTGCAAATATGAGTCTCTTACCATTCTGGAATATTAAACAGTTTCGGGACTTTTGTCTTTTATTAAAATTTCTTTGAAACATTACACATGTACTGGCTTTCTAAAAAGTTAAGATAGTTCTTTTTTCTAGCATGCTTTGTTTTCCAGTCTTGATTCCTTTCCCTTTTTCTTTAATTCTTTTCTTTGCTATTATGTCTTGTCCTGGGTCAAAGACCAGCATGGAAGCTGTCAAGGAGTAGAGTAATAGTGAGGTAGAACAGAATGTGTGACTTTTTAGGTCAGCTTGGCATTTGCAATGCTTCTCCAGCAGCAGCAGGCTGTGGATATAAAATGAACAGTAAGACTTTTATTTTCAATGTACTGTCTTTTAAAATTGCTGTTTAAGGAAAGTACTTGCCTATAAGAAACTGAAAATACTGTCTTGCCATATCTCAGATAGAGAGAAACTGCAAAATAAATGCCACCACCTTCTCTTGACACTGCTAGTCACTCAAGTGAGTGTCTTGTCCTGAACATGTTCATTACCCAAGCGGACAACATCAATTCGCACACTAAGGCAGTGTGTTTCACTTTTTATTCTAGTTCGTGTGAAGTAAGGAGCTAATTGGTAACATGTAAAAGGCTGGCTCATGGATCATCAAAATTTGTCCTGGGTTACACAAATACTCTGGTATCCACCTTTTCTTTTTTCTCCAAATATACCTACTGATTTAGAATGTGGTGAGGGACGTAAGGGTGGTACTCTTCCTAATCCTAGTAGAGTAGGAAGACTGATGACTCAGAAGGCGTGCACACCTGCCACCTCAGGCTATGGGCTGGGTATTATTTCAGATGACTCATCTGTGATAACTTCCCTCAGGGAGACATCAGGACAATTCACTCACATGGCCTGAAGATACTCATCTCTGCTGATGGCCATAACAGATCCACCTATGCTTGGAAGGTGTCAAAGACTCTTGAAATGTCCTATGATCCAGTATTAATCATTCAGCGAAATATTCCCTGCCCCAGGGGAAGGTACCAGAGGCATTTCCACCTGTCCTGAGCCCAATAAAAGATCACACTCAGACTTTACTCAGCAGGTTGAGGGTCTCCTTCCCTCACTCCATGGGATTTCTACAACCCAAGTCTCCACGACCACGTCAGCAGATCAGGACTACAATCACCATTGGGGCTGCAGCAACCAGATCTCACACTATTCATACATTTTATTGAACAAAGGCATTATTCATGCACTGGTTGTGCATTACATAACTTTTTTATTAATTAGTACTCAAACCTATATTTGCTAGTTACATCTATTGCTTCTCATGCTAATTAGTCCTCATGTGCAATTCTTCTCTCCATTTGAGTCTGGGGTCCCTTTTGAGTAGGTGCTCAGTGAGTCGATGGTCACGATAACCCACTGCCAGAATTACCTTTCCCCCAGCTACTGCTCAGTTCTGCTGACTTCTCTCCTGGTAGCTCTTGTTTAGACAGCCCATTCACCTTGGGATTGTCTTCACTTTTCCTTAAAACAAAAGGTTAGTCAGGCATATAAAGTTTGTAATGCAAATGTTTAATTGTAACTGTCCAGTTATGGCTACTGATTAACAACTAAAAAAAATTGCCAAGTTCTTTGAAATCTTGAGGGGCTCAAACTTTGAGGTGCTGAATATTAAGGGCAGAGCTGAAGGCTGCTCAGACTTCGAAGAGACTGTTCTTGAACAGCTGAGGCCCCAGCCTGCTTTCTCCTCTGCACAGAGGTGCTTCGCTTGTGCCAGAGAACCCCCAGCCATGCATGACCAACCACTGGCAGCAGGTGTCCAAAGAGCTGTTTGGAGAACTAGTGTCACCTTCCCGTCCCATGCCCTGGTATCCTCAGGTCTGTGGCTCCAAACACCCACCAGCATGCTTTGCTGTGTCTGACACTGTAATCTGAGGAGTGCTCCCATGCTTCTCACATTCTCCCACCCTTACTCCCTGCAGGCTATGTGTTTTCTCCACGGCATCCCATTCACATAAACAAAATAAAAGACTGAGCAAAAGTATGAAGAAAGATACGGACACTCGGTTTTAGTTTAGATGAGATGCAATAACTTCATAGTGGAAGAAAGGTCTCTCCTAGTCTGCTACTGACTTTGGCAAGGATTTAGAAACTTACAAGTGGCTAATAATTAAAAGCCCATGCTTTCAAAGAGCAATAAAATAGCACTGCAGTAGAAAAATAGGTGGGTGGTTCGTTGAGTGAAATTTCATTTTAAGCAAATGATGCATAAATAGGTACAGCAGACAAGAAAGTTATCTCAGCTGACTGCATTTTTTTTTGTCCTCTAGTTTTCTTTTACTGGGCAATCTTGTTATGAATATTGTATCAATACTGCAAGATGAAGAATCAGCATATTTGAAGTTAATGGCAAAAAACCACATTAATCTACTTATAGGTAGTTTGAGTAATGTGAGTAATTCTGTGCCAGGAAGTGTCTTATGTCCTCATGTTACTCCCTTTAGAGCAAGTGAGAGTTCATGGACTTAAGTTTCCTAAAATGGAATTATATACCTAGAAGCCTGCAGTATGTTTATGCTTCTCTTCAAACTAATGGCACATTGTGTTTGAATTTAATTAAGCCTTTTCTTCCAGTCTTTTCAATCTTCAAAACATCTTTGTGGGTTTTGATCTCCACATAGCTGTGTTTATGCTTATTAGATTCAGCCCTTGTCACTGGAGTATGAATGCTAAAATAAGAAAAACAACTACTTGAATGTTGCCCCACGGCAATATTAAAAGCAAGATAGCACTGCAGGGGTTTTTGCGTGTCTATGTGTCTTTGTATATATACACATATATGTGTGTGTGTGTGTGTGTGTGTGTGTGTGTGTGTGTTTAAAAATCCACTATATTTTCTTGGTTACATGTTAATTTTCACCATAACCTCTTAAAAATAATGTGAGAGTCTCCCTTTTTTTGCTCAGACAGAACTAGAAACTTACAACATGTGAGACCATGAGGAGTCTATAATTATTACACTACTACTCATATGCTTCTGATTATGCATATACATCATGCTTATGATACTGAAATGCTTGTCAGACTGAGGTGTTTATAGTTCAATGCCTTGTTTCTCACAGGAGCCACTGAAAATCCTTGAGAGGAAGGTAAAGGACACAGCACACTTGAGAAGTGAGAATTAACTAGTATTTACAGGAAGTCTGTTGGCTTAAGAACCCCAGACTTCGGGACACAGATTTTATTTTTACTCTTTAGCCAGTGTGGTTATTCTCCTCAGTCATTAACAATGCACAGGAATGTCTTGTTGGCTAATTTGGAGAGTGGGGAATAAGAGTAAAAGCAGGAAAAGAAGAGGAAGTGAATCTGTCTTTATTTTCCTCTTGTATTTAATGAACAAGATAGAGTGAGTAAAATGAACAGGGAAGCTTTTCATCTGCTTGGTTTCTTCTTTGCTTTATTGCAAAAACTCTGTGAAGAATAATGAAATACACAAAGCATCCTAATGAAAAGTGGCTGTCACAGGCCACTCTTATGTCTCTGATGAAGGACTGGCTGATCACTCTGCACGGGTCAGGCCCTCACTCTTGTAAAACCAAATGTCAAAGTTCTCAAGTTCTTGGCAATGTTCCTCATTAGGTGTGCCAGCACTGGTTTGTTAGTTGTCTTCAGCATCTAGCTTCACATCTAGGTTTTTTTCCTGTTTTTAAGTGCAAAGTAATCTCTTTTGCTGTGGATCATAACACAAAAAATTGAATGAAACAGACATCTGCAGAGTGAATAACAGTACTTAGGTTTTAAATTCCCCTCTTATTTTCAGCCACCTCATATTTTATGAAAATGGAGAAGATTGGAGACACCTGTGCAGGGTTGGCTTTTTTTTCCCAAAGGAATATACAGTTGATTTGCCTTTTCGAAACATCACTTCTTTTTGGTATTAAGACAGTCAAGGAGCCATTGAGACAAAGACATATGAATCATGTATCTTGAATTTTAAATACCGCACATTCAGAAGCAGTCTTGTTTCAGAGTCAAATGGAAATGTTTCTAGTGTTAGTGGCTAAGATCTAAATCTATTACACCCTTTGAAGTCATTGCACACTGAGGAGCATGCAATATAGTTAGAGAATTGCTTGGCAATCATCACGCCCAGTCCTGTGAAAAATCCACCTAGATATACCACAGAAAATGATCACCAAAGCAGCATGGAATAAATAAAAGCCCTGTGAATAGTTTTGGTAGTTTTACTGTAACTATTGGGCCTAAAGAATTTGGCTATAAATTCAGTGAAACTAGTTACAGCATTTTCAGGCTTTCTATCACTTTTGGGTGGGGTACAAAGTACTGTTCATCTGAAGGGTTTCATTACCTCAGTTTTAAATAGATGCGTGCAACTGTGTAAGATGTAATACCATGTTAGAGCTAGATCTTCCAAGATTATTCATTACTTTAGAAAACAATTGATTTTTGTTGATATAGTAAATTTTCAGGCTATCTGAACATTAAGCTTTACATAGCAATGTGTCTTTTAAAATAGCACACTGAAGATCATCTAGACAGGTAGCAATGACAGCAAGGAGCAAAGCCATGGACTTCGGGCCTGTGGAGTATCTCCACCAGATCAGAATGTAAAAATTGTCTACTATAAGCATTTTCCTCAATAGCTGGCTAATAAAGTGGCTGGCTTCTGATAGATCCATTCCGTTATAGACTTCTATTTGCAAATAAAGAAACCCATAAATGTTAACTGAAATGTGGGAACAGTTGGAATGGTTTATAATTTCATTCTAGGGAATAAACTGCAATAAATCAAGGTTAGTAGTCAGTAGCCTGTTACTATAAATGCTTCAGGCACAGTCTTGCAAGAGTGTTTATATTGTCACTTAAGACAGTTATTATTCACTGAGGTACTATGTTATGGTAAGCGTGAAGTATGGATTCAGCAGACCAATTAGGGGACTTGAATGCTAGCTTAATGTTTTGTCACTCCATTTGTAGATCCAGAAGGAGGTATTAAATCACCAACTCTGATCCCTCGGTGAATGGAGATGAAAATTTTATCCAGTTAATCCTGAATTGAATCTAACAGAGAGCACAATACCACATCTGCCTGGCAAAGCCCTGAGCTATCTTCGTACTTCTTGTTTTGTCTTGATCTGTTTTAGAAACTGAAAATAAGAAGCAATAATATGCAATGTGCTTTAAAAAATACAGATATGACAGAATGAAATGATATGACCTTATGAATGTGTGAATTTCTATCCACACATGTTTAATAGGGGTGGTAGTAAATGGTGCTGCTGCCACTGAGAGGATGTATCGGATACCAACTGATGACATGTGGAAATGGACAGGCAAGATGAGAAACCATACCTTCAGTTCCCTCTGAACATATTGCCATACATGGCAATTCAGAATGGGTATCTCTAGACATACTTGAAAGGCACTGTCCAGTATGCACTGTCTCCACTCTGCAACATTTTTGATCTTACTGATTTAGATAGCCTCTCTTCCTGGCAGAACCTTGCAAGTCTTCCCTTATTTATCTTCTGCTGCTCACCTAGCCCTCATGTATCCTACAAATGAAAATCTAATGAAAACCTCTAATACCTGGACAGTACAATCCAACAATAAATTGGCATCCTCCTGTGCGTATGTAAAGCATAATCATCATGCAGCAATAATCCTTAGAATGCACTGTGCTGAATATCTTAGTTCAACAACAGACCAAAAGCAAATGCTGCTTTATTTACTTCTTTGTTTCTCATCATATACAGTCTATGTAAACATATTTTTCCAGTTACAAAGATATGCAGTGAATCCTAGTTGTGGACATCTGTCATACTGAGGGCTGCATTTGGATCTTTCTGTCAAGCACCACCCTTGGATAATCTATGTTCTGCCTATACAACTTCCTGTCATACTTTAAAGGGAAATGATATGCTGTGCTTTTCTGTGGTGCTACGCACTGTTCAGCTTCTGAAACTCTGTATTCCAGTCTTTGTCACATTCAAATGCTGGATGAAATGATTCAAAACTCCAAAGTCAATGTACACTAATGTGGCTAGTACCCAGATAATGGAAAAAGTGCAATTCTTACTAGAATTTACTCAGACATCTGCAGCTACTTCATGAAAAACTGATGATGATTGGTATTCTTAAAATAAGATGAAAAATTGAAGATGTCAGACTTCACCTCAAGGTGTCTGAAACACTCCTCAGGATTCATGTGGAAAATCCTAACTGTTCATTTACATTTGATGAGCTTTTTCCTATACTACAAGTCTTTCTTAAAAAATAGTGAGATGACTAAAGCAACATCATTTTTCCATTATGTACTTTCTATAACTCCTATGCTAACAGGAGATGCAGAAATTCAGCATTTTATAAAAAAAATTGCATTAATTTTAGCTACTCAGCTATCAACATTACACTCAGTAACTCTCATGACCAGATGCATAGTAAGCATGGTGAACTGAATGATTAAAGTTTTTGAAGAGCTGACATTGAAAACAGTCTGGTAACACTATTTGCTTTACTGAAATGCACTGACTAAAACCCAGTAGTTTCTGATTTCAGCAACAGTTTTCCTCTCCATGCTGTGCCCTGATTGTATTTCAAGTGGATGAAGCATGCAAGTCAGTCAGCTCTTTGGGTCCATAAAAGCAAGAGGGGCTGTAAACTTAGCTCAGCTGTACAAGCAAACCTGCTGTCTGGCATCAATTCCACTTTGTGTAAGTAGGAAATCTGAAACGACTGCAGCCCTTATGGTAGAATATTCATGCAGAGGGGACAATGAAATGCCCAGATTCCTTATTTAAACACAAAACATTTTGATCATATTAGCCAGTAGTGTTTCAATTTTGAAAAAGTATCCCTGATAACATTCTCATCTTTACATAATAAATGTAAAGAATTTTATACATTGTATCTCTTAATTTAGCTGATGAATTTTCTTCTGCTTTGTTGCCAGTGTTTTTGCAGTCCCAGCTTTCTGGTGTGGGGGTGAGATGCCTTGACCTTGATATTATGTACTATCTCCTTAATCTGTGGAAAAGCCTTTGTAAATCTCAGTAGAAAAGGTTACGACAGCCTTGAGTACCTAGGTCTTCATTTTGTTTCAGGAATGGTGAGCTACTCTTGCTAGTCCTCTGGACTAGTGCTGAAGAACACACAAATACGTGCAGACTGTTTTAAAAATGCAGAAGCCTTTTGGACAAAGCCTTTGCTATGATCAGAACAAACTAAAGCATAAAATATATTCTAAGTCCTCTCTTAAAAATAACTGATGAGAAGCTTTACTTAAGTAAATTAAACATCTATGTGCCTCAGCAGCAGATGGGTATGCTTGGGGTGTTACATAGCTGAAATCTCACTTATTGTGCTTATTTTTAAAGTAGGCCCATCAAAGTGTTGATAGCAGTTTTAAATGCTTAAATGTTGCATATCAGAGCTTAGTCTTTTCCTGTGTCAGAAAGTCCTGTCAAAAGTGTCAAGAAAAAAAATCTTTTATTTCTGCCTGGAGTTACCCTGAGATGCAAATGCAACAGGGCTGGAAAGCCTAAGTTAGTTGTTGTAACCCAAGCTTCTGCTGTATCAGAGGATGAAAAAGAATGCATTTTATTATCTTTTCTTACTGCAGTGGGCAGGAACAAATAGACAGCACCATATTAAAATTAAAAAAACCAAAACCTCAAAACAAAACCCAAGAACTACAGGCCTGGAAACATTTCAATTGTTTTGCCTTTAAAATAGTTACAGTGGCTTGTTATTCCTCTTTTCTTTTTCATTACCTCAAACAGAGAAACTCATCATCCTTGCAAGCATTCATTTTGCTCTGTCTTTTTATGTATGACAAAGTACTGTTATGAAGTACCAGTTTTGTATCCGACCACTTGAAAGATGGTAATTTTGAGTCTTTGACAATATGTGGGATCCTTTCTGTTCATCTGCAGCCTCTTGGGTTCTACCTCACAGCAGACTGCTGCAGTTGCATGTGGCAAAGGCAGAGCACCCACATTGTCTCAGTCTCATACACAGGATTGTAGAAATAACTGTGACAGTTGTGTGTCTCTTGTGTGTTGTATGCAATCTGATTGCTGCATTATCATTGCTACAACAATTCTAATGAGAGCTTTAAGGTATTGCCGAGGGGAATAAAAGCCATAGGGATGTGGAGAAAAGTTGATGAAGGAATGTGCTTTTCTTATAACTAGAAGAAGTGTCCTTTATTCTTGTTTGTTCATTGATAAGTTTTTCTAGGGAGAGAAAAGTCCATTACAACTGGTTCCACAGTAATTAGCAACTGAAATCTTGCATAATAGCTGGACAGGGAAACAAAACATTAGCAAGATTTCATGTTGGGGTTGTTCAGCGTGGAGAAGAGAAGGCTCCAGGGAGACCTTTGAGCAGCCTTTCAGTACTTAAAGGGGCCCTATAAAAGATGAGGACAAACTTTTTAGCAGGACCTGTTGTGACAGGACAAGGGGTGATAGTTTTAAACTAAAAGACTGTAGATTCAGATTAGATATAAGGAACACATTTTTTATGTGGAGGGTAACTGGCACAGGTTGCTCGGTGAAGTGGTGAGTGCTTCATCCCTGGGAACATTGAAGGTCAGATTGGACCAAGACTTCTCAAACAGCAGTGTGTGAGATAATGTTGCTGGGAAACCAGAGCTATGTCTGAGGTAGAAAGGTTTACAAAACCCTTTGTAACCAGTGTGGTAACACTGGTCTGTACAAATCTATCATTGGCTTTGTTAAGCCAATGGAATTAGATCACTTAATTAAGCAAAAGCCAATATACATGGTCTTCGAAATGACAGCTGAGAAGAGATGATTAGCTTGGTGCTTCTCTGTGGTGACCAGTGACAGGACCTGAGGGAATGGCCTGAAGTTATGTTAGGGGAGGTTTAGGTTGGATAATAGATAAAGGTTCTTCACCTAGAGGGTGGTTGGGTGCTGAAACAGGCTCTCCAGAGAGTGGTCACAGCACCAAGGCTGAGAGAGTTCAAGAAACATTTGGACAATGGTCTCAGGCACATAGTTGGATTCTTGGGGTCGTCCGGTGAAGGACCAGGAGTTGGACGTTGATGATCCTGACGGGTTCCTTCCAACTCAGCATATTCTATGATTCTATGGTTTTATGAACTAAGAAAAGGAGCAGAAATATTAACAAAAGAAAAGAATGTCTATAGAAGAGAAAAGCCATTCTTGCAATCATTGTAAGCTGCTGAGTATTTGAGTGCAAGCATATTTTTCACTGCATTTTGTCTAGAAAATACAAGGTAGTTTGATTGTGACGTCTCTTTACCTTTAGCAGAACAATACTCTGAATTGGCTCTTCAGCAGCAGTAACTATTCAAAGAAGCATTTGTGTTTCCAACATTGTTTTACAGTATAGTTCAGTGACTGCTTGATGGAAAATGCTGTGGCTGCCTACAGAACAGGTAGCCAGAAGTTCTGCTCCATCACTGGAAAATGCTAGGAGCTGTGAGTATGAATCAAAAAGTAAAAAGGAAATCAACAAGACAATGACCCCAAAAGTGTAGGCCTTGTTACCCTCAGTGCACAGTTAGCTTTGATTCTAGGGAGCCTGGAGGAGACATAGGTGCTTCAGACATTGTGGACTCTGCTCTCTGGCGGGAAAACAGGTAAATGAGAATGTAAAAGTGATGGTCCCACCTCTGGAAAACCACACTGAGCAGCAGTATTTACCCCCTGTGATGTGAGAGTACTTTATTCAACGTGGTTCTTTGCATTAAGGTATGTGCAAACTGTGTGTTGCCTTATCCAATCTTTCTGATCATGGAAGACAAAAAGGGAGCTGATAACACTTCACATTCCGTTTTCAGTTTTTCCGTCACTCCCACCACACACACAGAGTGAGTGTTGCCTCTAAGGACTGCTACAAAGCCATGAAAAAGTCACAGTGGCGTGCAGGCTGTGTTGGCTGTAATGTGTTATTGCTGGAACTGTCTGACATCGTAAAGAAGTGAGTGAAGAGACACGCAGGCCAGGACCCTGCAATGGGACCTGAGGTGGGGAACCAATCCCTACTATGTGCACTGCATGCAAGTTCTGCATCGCCTCCAGAATCAGCTCTAATGCTAAAACTGGGCTCAGAGTTCCAAACTCTTACTGTGGTTTGGTTCTGCTTAACTGTGGCTTAACTGATAGCAGGTGGAGCACAGGGTTAACTGATAGTAAGACATGCTAGCTGAAAAAGGAGCTTGCCAGAGGCTTTCTCAAATTCAAGAGTTGGGGAGATCCTTGCAAAGTACTTGCTGGAATGGCTGGGTTTCAGCAGAGAAAAAATCAGAGACCAATAGTAACTTCTGCTGTAGGACTCTATATCTTGCCCTAGACAGCATCTGGTCCAAAATGTGCTTGAAGTTATCTTCAGGCATACACACATATACATAAAATTCATGGTAAAAAATTCTAACATGTCAGATTCATACTGATTTCAAAAAAAATCCCACTACTTCATAATTCATAATCAAGGTATCTAGTGTTGAGCCCACTTAGTCCCACAAAATTTTTTTAATAAATTAAAGTGCACAGTAATTATTGCTCCCTTGTATTAGCCAGAACAATCTTTTGTGCACCTATAGATCATAATATTTTGTTCTGGTGTGTATAATAAAAAGATAATGCAAAAGAAATTCCATTATACAGCAGAGTTCTCTACTATTGACTGTTTGGATCTAGGACTGGAAGTAATTTTTTAAACTAGTAGATTGTAAGAAAAGAAATAATCTGTGCTACATTCATCCAGTGTGAGCTGTCAGAGTGCTCTCACTGAGGTACTCTGTGCATGGAGTTTCACCCAGCCAGCAAAACTGGTGCTCATAAAAACATCTATGCTCATATGAGCATACGTGCTATTCTTGAACTGAAAAAAAAAGTCCCACTAAAGAAGGGAAGGTATGGTAATGACCTTCTGCAATGCTGACCGTGGTTGAAATGGTGCCTTTCCACAAGGAATATAAGGTGCTGAACAGGGACCTATGGACATATCCAAGTTTCCTTTTCAGCTTTGAGTGTAGCCACAGCTCAGTGGGGCGGTAATCACCATATTTATATCATTACAAAAGCAACAAATGTTTATCTGTTATATTGTTTGATTTCTGGAAATAAATGGCAGATATATTGCATGACAATGAAGGTGAAAGATTACTTGCAATATTCAGCTGCGTGTCTGTCTCCTGAAAAATTTTGCCATCTTTTCATTCTTCCTTCCTTGGGAGTGATTTCATGCTCAGCAAGCACAGTGTGAGTGTACGCTTGTGTGCACATTATATTTCACCCTGACTGTGAAAGTGGTTGTCTTTTGTACTGCCTTAAATCCACATTAGCTCCTTAGGTGGAGAAGGAAATAGATGTATGTTTTCAAGCTATTTAATTGACTATAGCCATTGCATCTAATGGCTCTAGAGCTCTTTTTAAAATAAAAATAAATATGAAGGTCAGAAGAGTGTAACTGATGTTGTGTGGAAATAAGACAGCAAAGAAACCAGAAGACAGATGGAAGCAGCCTCATTCTGGGCTCTTCTTGGTTCAAAATCCAACTGGAGGTAGCTCCTGAAGCATCTGCCTGGCAGGTACATGTCCTCTTTGTCCAGTAATAAGAAAATCTCAGAGTGATTCAAATACGCAGATTTTCATGTTGATGCTGTTAGGCTTTTCTCTTCTTCATCTAGCTGTTCAGTGTGAAATTGTTATTACAGGGTGATGTTTAGCTGCCTTGGAAACTGGTCTGGATTTCAGAAACCAGCATACCTGGACTGAGGGCATCTTACACTTTAATACAGGCACTGCCTCTTCGGTCGTGTCTCATATCATTTGTACCAGTATTGTTGCTTTCCTCTCTCAATCACAGTTTTACAAGGTCTCCATGGCAACTATAGTAGCTATATATTTGGTAAAAAATTATTCTTGTTAAAGTGTTTTCAGTCCAGTCTGTTGCTAGTGCTGAAGCAGGAAAATCCAGGATGATTAGCACCAGGATAGACAACTGTCTTCAAACTGCAGTGAGTCCGTTCTATGGATGGGAGAAATACATGACGGATAGAAGCCTCTTTTTCCAGTGAATTCACTGTTCCTGCATTGAGACCTAGCTGTGACTGTGAAGTGCAGCTGTTCCCAAAGTGTGAACATGAGAAATATCTAGTCTTATGTTGTCTGCAAGTAGCATCTGAGGTTTCAAGCAAGAAATTAAGATCTGCATACTATGTTTTGCAACATGCTTCAGAGCTGGCCAAAGCCTGCCTGCCCATTAGGCCTCTCTGGGCTGATGAACCTTATCTTTTATTGTTATTTTTGCTTTTTAAACTATTAAGGATATAAGGGTAGTGAGGTCAGGTTGTCATTTGCCTTCTTTTTTTGTTTGTTTTCTACTGAGAATTCTACATGTTGCTAGATTTCATATCTACAAAGCATGGATATAAATTGTGCATTCGTTTTTCTTTTCCCTGTAGCAACCAGTTTGAAATCCATTGGGCAATGTAGGAAACAAGATGGCACTGTCATGGTGCATATCCAGAGTAGTTTAGGGCAGGGCACCAGCTGCTGGTTTGGATCTGAGGAAAGCTATTGCGTAACACCAGTTTTGCTATGGACCCAGTCAGACCAGTTTTGTGCAATTCATTGAAGGTCTGCTTGGTGTGGTGCTCTCTCTCCTGGTGAGGGATTGGGGAATGCCTCGGAGACTGTGAAAGATGAATCTTTTCAAATTTGTCACCTTTACTACCTGTATAATCATATAGCTCAGTAAACAGTAGTGAACTGTAACATATGACACTATGTTTACAAATAATTGCTGATGGCAACAGAAACTCTTTTCCTAACAAGGCGAGATGCCATATTTTACCTAAAGCAGCTGAAAATAGCTGTAGTGTATATCAAATTTTTTATACAAGCAGAATACACAGGAAAAAAAATATTTTTGAGAAGGTTTTCTGTAAAGATGTATAAGAGCTCAACAGAATATAGAATTTTTTCTAGTTTAGTGCTCTGTTCTTTGCTTTCTCTATTAAAAAATATGGACAATACAAATATACTAAGGAAATGTTGTTCATGCATAACAACCATACCATTTTTTGAGATTTTATTGCTCCAAAACAATAGATGCTGAACTAAATTCTGACGAACTTAATATTTTGTGATTTTTACACCCACTGATATGTCATTTACCACACAAGGCATTAGAAATATTAAATGCTTGAATTTAAGAATTATTTGGCTAATACCTGTTTGTGTACAATTTTGCATACCTGCACAATCACTTACTTTCTCATTTTGTATGATTGTATGGGAGACTGAATCACAATTAGTTTGGAAAGCTCTGTCTGTGGATAATAGGTATATTCAGATACATGTTTTAACATGATACTTTCTAGTTGGCTTATTATCCTGAGGAGCAGCCTCTCTAGAGCTGCCTGTTAAGGCAGCATCCCTCTGAGATTTTTCTGTCTCAAAGGAAAAAAGCTAAAGAATAAATCTGCAGCCTAGTGTTACTGGATTAATTTAAGCCATCTTGCATTACTGATACAGCCGATGAAACGGAGTCTTTCACAGTCTGGGACACCAGCGGGACATCCTGTTTCAGTTTAGAAATCTCCCTCGTGGCACCCCACCTTCCCACTAATAAAACAAAGGAGCCCAAGGAATAATCTCTGGCCGAAGAGGCTGCTTAGGCACTGATTGTCACCCTGGCACCCAGCCAAGCCCAATGTGCCATAGAAATGGGCCCAGGAGGGAAGCGACTGGAAAGCAGTCAAAGAGCACCGAAAAGGGAAGTCATTAAACTACCACCATCAACAAAACTCTCATTTGTTCAGTTTTCCTTTCTTCTTGTTCACCCCCCTTTTTTTCCTTTTTTTTCCTCTTTTGCTTTTTTAAAAGAATGAATTCAATACAAAACTTTCCTCCAGGCTGTAATGAAAGTCCAAATCCGCTTACTTCTATTGCCCTAGTGCTGCTGCTGTTGCTCTTTTGTTTTGGTTGCATTTTTTATGACCTTTTGCATAACTTGCCTTCCTTGCTTAAAAAATAATAATAAATAATGACTAGACTGTGAGTTTCTTGCAGAATGAAAAGTTTTGTAAGCGTGAGTCTTGTAGGTGTCTTTATGATGATATTACTACAGTTGCAGAATGGTTTATTTGTTCTCTTTCTCTATAATGGGGAAAAGGGAGAATGGCATTTTTTAGCACTTGAATGCTGGATTCCCGCTGGTGGAGTTGATGTCAATACACAGAAAAGAGTGATGCTAGGTTGATTTATTCTATTTGAGAGTCTCTTCTTTTTTTTTTTTTTTAATTCAGAAGAATATAAATACTTCCGATACAGTAATGTTGAGCTGTAAATAATTAGTGTGTGTACATTGAGAAATTGGAAGGTAAGCTATTGTAATTGAGATTTCATCTCGCAAGATTAAGAAAGGGTTAGAAAATGTTAAAACCTGCATTTAACTGAGCTTTGTCTTCTCAGACAATGAAGCAAAAAATGTCCAGAAAAATAGTGTTTTGTGTGATGTGTGACTCAAAACCAACCAACCAACCAACCAAACAAACAAAATCACCCAGCCTGCTTAGCAAAAGAAGTGACTTGCATATATATACAGTAACAATAACCAGTACACGTGATAGTAATGTCTTGACAGTGAGGGCTGAATAAGCAAAATTAATGAAGGAAGGTAATGAATGTTTTGGCAAATGGCATAGAGAGAGGTTAGATAATGTTTACCTTTCCTAAATACTGTTTTTAGTTAGCACCAGGATACTTCCTCTGTAGCCATTTGGACTGCAGTTTTGGATACAACACAGCACTGTGGGTGACAATTCACCTGTCAGAACCTCACATTTTGGAGGAAAGACACAACTTGAGACATTTCCTAACATATAGCCCAAAAGGAAAAGCTTTTTGGGAGGGCAGGAAACTGAGAGTGTGACTGATCAAAAGTATCGCAGTGGATCTAAAAATACCCTCTGAAAGAAGTCTTCACCTGGCTGGCACAGTCACACTGTTTATGAAAACTTGGTAAGTCTCTGAAGAGATGAGGAACATCTATTTGGTGCAGCAAAACCTGGAGATTTTTGAGAATGGCTGTATTCTGTATGCAGAGCCTGCAGAGTGGAGAGAGACTGGAAGGGGGTGTGTGCATGTGTGTGGTGTTAGGGGAGGACTTTAGCTACTGGCTGTAGGTTTGTACCTACAGTGTGTCCTGGGATCATCACTTTTTCATGATTCGTACTTTATTGTATCTGAGATGTTACACAAAGTCGAACTTTGCAACCTAAATCTGCTTCTGTGGAGAGTCCTTGTTTGCTTACTAGGTCCCAAAAACTTCAGTTTAGCTAAAGGGCACTGTCAAGTTGAGCCATTTGAAAGACATAATTATTTGACTGCAATGCCCTTTTACTGTATTACTATCTCTGCATATACAGAGAAATTTCTCAAATCTGCTTCAGATCAGCTCTTTGAGTTTCATGTTCCCTTCTTCCCATCCACAGCCCTTCATATAGCAATTCAGTAATAAATGCTCTCCTAATTAAATCTCCCAAAATACAGCTTAGGTAAGTTCATTGGCTGAATGCGTATGATATAAATGAAAATGTATTTTAGTAAATGTATTACAGACACAGAGCTTTTTTCCCCTTTTTTCCCTTCCCTATCCCCTCACATTTAGCCTGTTGGTGTGCTATGCTCCTGTGACTTTTGGCAGCAAGTGGGGTCACTGTGTGGCTGCAGCTGGGGCTTTAAAGAGCTCCTTTTGTACCTTCACTGCAAACTTTCGAACTGATCTCCTGCTCATTGTAGCCATTTTGTCTATTTTTAATTGTTCCTGCAGATTTGGAATTTTTAATTGTTTCTGGATGTTTTAAGATACTTAGACATAAAAAAATATGGGAAATGAAGACCATTGCCATTTTAAAAGAGCACACGTGCAAGTTGTAAACATCAGTTCATGTGAGAAAGCAGAGATGTGGGGTTTCTTGCAGACAGGTGTTCTTACAGAGCACATCCTTTCCAGAATGTTACAGTCCTACTGAACCTATTGACTTGAGCTGCAGCTGGAGGGCAATGCTGCTGAAAGTTTGGTCCACAACAGGCTTTTAAGGAGGCATTTAAATCTGCCAGAAGAGGTACAAGTACAGGGCTTGGAACTGGGCACCCAAAACCCACCTTCAAGTTAAGATTTGTGGTTGAGTGCAGCATTCTTTAACACACTTATCTCCAAAAGGACTTGCAGCCCTACATTTTAGATACTTGTAAATAAATTTCTGATTATAAAACTGGTGCATTTACATGGACCACCTAGTAACACACACCATCAGAAACAGTGTACGCTCACACGCTGCTGGCATTTAGTCTTGTCTCTTCGTGTCTTCATCAGTTTGTTTTCACAACCCCTCTGGCAGAAAGCACAGTTAAGCTCTGTTCAGCTGTTGCACACAAAAAGTGGTTATTTTTGGAAAAACGTGGGTTTTCTAGCAAGGGTTAACCTATGGCCAGGGGAGGTGAAGGTTACAACAGTCAGAATAATGAGCAATGGCATTGGAGCACACATCGTTGTGCTCACATATTATTTAATATTTAAAGATCCTGTTATCACAACATAGAGTTCAGTTCATTTGTGTTGCCTCAGTAGGTTTGCCTCTGAGGATCAACAGCAAAGAGGCTGACTCTAGGCTTTTGCCTCTAGGTACAATAACACAAGTTGTTTTCTACAGCGATCTTCCAAGCTTCAGTGCTGTGAGCAGGAGAAGATATAGTATGGAGTGTATCCAAAATAGGCTGTATAGCATGTGTGCTTAAAACTATAAAGGAACTGATGTTGTCTAATTACAAACATCATCGATTCTTGCATGCGTTGCTTAAGGTGTCTCAATGCAGTCCTTGTTCCAAAATCTCCATAGTTTGCATAGTAAACATCTGTTTATGTCAAGCACTGGTGGCCACTCTTGTCTATTTCAACTTTCCCTGTCTTCACAACTTTGGGATAAGGTTAGGTGCAGAGTCCACCACAGAGTGTAGCTTCAGCTAATACTAAGGAAGCATATGGGACTGCAGGTAGTCAGGTAGATGTAAGGAGAAAATCCACAGTTTGATCTGGAGTCAGCACAACCCTAGCCTCCTTGTAGAACAGGTGGAAATGGACCAGAGATTGTGGAATCAGGCATGGTTTTTTCCCAGTTCTCTTCAGTCTAAGCCAGAGGACTTCTAATACCTGCACTGTCTTCTGATCAGACTAGTATTCCCTGTTAAGTGGCCTCTTTCTTTTCCTCACAACCATGAACAATGACATGCCTGCTGGGCAACATGCATGTGCAGATGAGAATTTTTAAGTCCACTCGATGCTGAAACAGATCAAGGACTGCTAAGAGAACTGCAATTCCCTTTTTCCAAAAATGTCAACCAGAGTCATAATGAAACTTTTCTGGAGAAAAATGAAAGAGAGAAGATTAAAAGGCTAAGGACATGTGTGCAGTATACAGATGTGCTCAATGCACTAACCATGGACAGGGCTTACTAGAATCAGACTCTCCACGAGCTAGTCCACAAGCTTCTGCCCAAAAAAATTTATTGGACTGGGAAAGTCTTCAACAGGAAAGTTTTTAAAAACCACAGCTTGCCCACAAAATATTTCCGTTTCTGAAGCCTAATATTTTTCCATATGAAACAATCTTACTTGGTTTGTTCTGTTTTGTTGTACTTTTCAGGAGCAATCTTTGTTAGTTCTTAACCATCAGAAGGAACTAAAAACAACCCAGTTCTAACATCGGCAGCCAAAAGAATCAATAAGAAAAGGTGTCCCCAGACAGGAGACAGGGAAAGGAACACAGGTTGCTTTGCTTGTGGCATTTCTGTTGACTCTTCAGAAGATGGAGGTAAGATGAAGCAGCACGAATAAGTAAAATAAATGTGAGACCCTCTTGTTATGCCTTTAAAAAAATTCCTTCCAATGTACCTGATGGAGGATTTATGATTTTTTCAAAGGTATTTATCAGTATGGTTGTGTAGGGTTAGAGTGAGGAAGGCCTACAAGAAAGATGAAGAAAGATTATTTACAAGAACACCTAGTTACAAGACAAAGGGGAATAGCTGCAGAATGAAGGAGAGTAGGTTTAGATTAGACATTAGGAAGAAATTCTTGACTGTGAAGGTAGTGAAGCCTTGGAACGTGTTGCCCAGAGAACTTGTGGATGCCCCATTCCTGGAATTGTTCAAGCGCAAGTTGGATGGAGTGAAAGGTGTCCCTGCCTATGGCAGGAGGGTTGGAACTAGATGATTTTGAATAAAGGTCCCCTGAAACCCAGGACATTATATGATTCTATGATTCCCTGATCATTCTGTATTAGAAAGAAAATGTGAGGGGAGAAAGATCAGTCCAGGTTTCTGGAGCATCTTGGTTTAAAGATAGTATATTTGCAAGGTGGGAACCCCAATAGGATGAAATTCTTCCGCTTTTATTCCCATCTCCCAATATATATGAGAGACAAAAAATGAGATGTGGTATAAGTGGAAAAAATAAATATTTAATAAAAGAAAATACAAATAACTACAAAAATACGGGGGGAAATTGTTTACTCACAAGAGCAAAGATCCACCAAAAACACATGGTGCCCCCATTCCTCTGGAACAAAAGGGGAAAACAAAGATGGTGGAGCGTCTTTCCCGCCGAACCACACCACCCCCACCCCCATCCACTCAACCAAACAAAAGAAAACAAAGGGAGAACAGAGGCAAAAGTGAAAACCCAGGCAAAAACTGTGCTGCCCGCAAGGGCCCACACTAACAAACTGGCCACTCCACACCACCTGGTTTAGGTTCAGGTCTTAACTGTTGTGGTGATACCAGTTCGGAGACTCTGTTATCTGCCATGTGTTGTCCCACTCGGCTTGGCTGGGCTACCCTGGGAGGTAGTGATTTTGCCCCACGTTCGCCGTCCCTGATGGGGTGGTCCTGGCAGGGGCAGGGGTTGGGGCCCGGGCGGCAGTTCCACGCGGCCATTTGCCGGCGGCAAGGCCCGAGCACAGCGGCAGCGGGGAGGCAGCGCGGCAGCCGGGGCAAAGAGAGCGTGCTGCACCGACCTCAGAGAATTCACACTGCTGCCACCACCGAAGCAAGAAGGCCTGTTTCCTGTTCCTCCTGCTGCTTTATTTTCTGTCCTGGATGCTGAGAGGGACCACCTTTTGGCAGCTCTTAAGACCCTGGAAAAACTTCAACCTGTACAAACCCCTCTCTCCCCTTCCCTATCAGCTCCCTCTGTTGTGGGGGAGGAGCGGCCCCCGACTCCCTTCAGATGGCATAATGGTATGAATATTCATCGCTAAAGTTTTCTCCCCAGTTTGTAACTATAACATGGAGCCAAACCAATCATGACTGTAGGTTCCTCAGAACACTTCAGGGTATAGTTTACACGTCCCAGTAAAGTGTTATCTGAATGAGTGACTACAAGGATTCCTTATTGCCAGTATCTCTACTTGTACCATGTAAGAAAAAAGCTTATGTTTTCCTCATGCATCTCAGCAACACTAAGTCTTCTTCATGCAAGAGCAACTGATGCCGATACTGCCTGAGCAGTGAGAAGTGCCAATAATAGCCACCATAAACAAAAAGTATCAGTTCTCATCACTGAGAGTTAGATCTGTTTCGTCTTTTCTCCTTTTTCCCTTCCCTTCCCTTCCCCTCCTCTTCTTTTCCCCTCCACCTCTTCCCTTCCCCCTCCACCTCTTCCCTTCCCCCTCCCCTTCCCTTCCCAAAACTTCCCTTCCCTAACCTTCTCAAACCTTCCCTTCCCTTCCCAAACCTTCCCCTCCAAAACCTTCCCAAACCTCCCACTCCCAAACCCTCCCTTCCCTTCCCAAACCTTCCCTTCTCTTCCCCCCCTGCCCCATGTCCTTTTTGGGGCAAAACCCTGTGCTTTCTATGCTCTTTTTGCCTGCTTGCTGGAAGGTCCCACTTTACTGCTCAATTTTTATTGATTCTGTTTGTTCTTCAAAGAAAAGCAACTTCTGGCATAATTATTTGTTTGAGATGCTTTTGGCTGTCAGCATTTTCTTCTCAAAGAATTGCCTTTTTCTTCAAAGCCAACAAAGGAATACAGTATTGGGAAAACCTGCTTCAAAAGAAATAGTTGGAAATCATACCTTTCTGTTTTTATGTGGTGCTTTTGGTCTGCATCTACCACTAGAGAAGAGCAGGCACAGACAAGTGAAAATGTTCTGTTCATAACCTCCTGCTAGGCTGATGGCAGAGCATCAACAGGCACAGAGCTTTTTGAGTAACAGACCGGCCTTGTTCATGCTGCTTCAAGGAACTTTGTAATGACCTCTTATCTAAGAACCTCTAAAGTCAGAGCATTAGTAAATTGAGACTGGATTTAATTCTAAAACTCATTAAATTTCATGAAACAGTGACCTTTACCAGAAGATGTCTGAGAAGATGAGAATAGCACACCGGTGTATATATGACTGAAAGAAGTAGTGTATGCTGGACTGCACAGCCTAAGTACATCTTTCCCTGTTGTCCAAGCACATAACTTCTTCATATATGCTGCCTAGATATTTCTTAAAGTCTTGCAAGGTCATGCCTCTGTGCTTAAAAATCTGGTCCCCATTGACTAGTTGTCACTCAGATCTGTGACTGCCTTACTTAAAGGGCTGTTACCTTGTCTTGTAACTAGTCATCCCTAAAGAATACAACCAAAAAGTTACTGATGTTGAATTGCTCTTGCTGCTCTCACCTTAATGACGGTGCTTTTATTTAGATATATTTTACACAGTATAATTACTTTGACTTGTGATTATCTTTCTGTTGTCATGAATTATTATTAGTTATCAAGAGGACAAATGCCAGTATTCACTAGAAGGAGCCATGACTAACTTGGTGGGAAGGCCCAGGGCTGACAAACCCATAATCAGCTGTAACTACACTTTATTAACAGGCTTTGTGTCATCAGATGAACCATCTAAATGTGTACAAGGCATTTCCCTTCTAAGGGAATGAATGAGCTGTTACATTTATAATGCCACTTCTATTCCAGGTATTTTTAATAAAAAGGCAGAGCATTTTACTCAGCAGCTTTATGTAGGTAAAGAGCGACAGACAGCCTTGGGCATCAGGCGGGGTCACCACGTGACGGTGCATTTTAGGGACATGCATGAAGCTGGTGTGCTGGGGTTGTAGTGCTGTGGCCAAATGAAAAGAGGAACACTCAGGAAAGGACGGTTGCTGAGGTGAAAGAGGAGACACTGTATTCTCATGGCCTCTGGACAGGTGGGGCAGTGGTGGCATTTCCAAGCATATGGCCTGACATCCACACAGGATTCAAGAGGCGTGGTAGGCCACAGAAGGCACAACAGGCTGCAGTAATGAATCCAAACTTCAGGAGAGGACAGGCTGAGGTGGCCAAAAGCGGTTGTGAGGAGTGCTTGGGAACCACAGTGGTGGTGAAACAACAAATGTGTCTTTGGGAAAAAAAGGCAAAATGACTTCTACGGAGATCTTAACTTCTGAAGAGAGACCACCAAGGGGCAAGTCAGTTAGTGCTGTGAATGTTTTATTATATGATCCCTCACAATTTCAGATAAATAGTGCTCATGTGGGTTGGAATCTAGAAAAAGGATTATTTATGTTCTTCTTGTGCTAGCTGAAATTTGGAGCAACTCTGTCTTCCAGTAACTCTTCCTCACCCCTCTCCCTGAGTGTTGGCTAATGAGGTGGCAATCAAGAGCTGCAATCTATTTATTTTCTTGTAGTTTCTTGATCTTGAAATGCTTTGCCTAAAGAAGCAGGTATACCAGTTCTACATGGCATCATGTACCTGTTAGACGAAAGTCTCTCCTCCACGTCTGCTGGATTTGTCGTCTCTTACAATGAAATTTACCCGTGTTGCTTTTTGGCCTTAGATATCTGGCAGTAGAAAGGACCTTTCTTCTTAGTAGTTTCTGACTTTGGAAAATATTAGGCACTGTTCAGGATACTTCTCGGCTCACCTCCATAACAAACTCATTTGCTTCTAGAAAGGAATAAGAATATTGGATCGCTTGTCTAGTTCTAGTGTATACTGGCTTTGGACTAATAACCCCCTTCCAAATCTCTTGAATAATTTTTCAGATAATCCATCAGCTACTACTGTGAGCTACCTCTAACATTAGCCTGGATACAGAGGAATAAAAGTGGAAGGAGCCTAAATAAATGTTCTTGACAGTCTTTCACTATGTCATCATCAAACATTTGATAGTAGCAGTGGTCTCTCAAAGAGAAGACATATGTCAGGTATGCATTTGGAATACCTTTATAAACAAGCTGAACTGATTCCAAGACAGAGTTTCTTCTAGTTTTGACCTTTTGTATTTGGTTTTCTGCCCAGACATCTGCAAGCAGCAAAGCTCTCCAAGCATTATGGGCCTGTTCAGGACGTGCCCGAACACTGGTGCCTCCACACTACAGGATA
This sequence comes from Cephalopterus ornatus, assembly GCA_013396775.1. Lineage (NCBI taxonomy): Eukaryota > Metazoa > Chordata > Aves > Passeriformes > Cotingidae > Cephalopterus > Cephalopterus ornatus. The sequence continues at coordinate 2,410 of VZRE01015738.1, read as the reverse complement.
CTTGCATCCTTTCCAGTGCAAAAGTGCAATTGTTTGAAAGCTTGAAGTTAAGCACAGCTTAACTATCAAATGCAGTCACCTGCAAGTAGGAGCTGCAGACTTGATGTATTTTGCTAGCAGCTGAAAAAAGATTTACTAACAAAACCATGCCCACCACATGACTGGGGAGTTCCAAATAGCATTGAAAGCAACTGAGGCTGTAGTTTGATAGTAGAAATGGGTGATATTAACGTAAGTATTTCCTTCCTTCTTCCAGTGACTGCCCCATAAGCTCTACAGTATAATGAGGCACTTGCCCTGGATTTGAAATTCAGTAATCTTTTGGATAAGGTGTTTTACTGCAAGCCATCTCTTCCCTCAGGAGCTCACAATACTGAGTTTGGAGTTACCTGCAGGTGCATTGCTGTAAGGATGTTGCTCTGGCAGAAGGAAGCACAAGGGAGATTTTCAACCATGAGCATGACTGCATCATTGTTGCAAAGCCCATGCTACTGTAGTGGTCAGCGGTATACCCCAAGCTGCACTGGTCAGCATGGGCTTGCAAACAGTAGAAGTCAATGTGCAACTCAGTTCAGTGGTGCTACATGTCTGCTGGTGAACCTCGTGAAGAAACTGCAAACAAATTCAGAAATATCCCTTCAGTGTTCCACGTGAACTCATCTTGTCAGGGCATGTGCTGCTGCAGGAATAATCGTCCTGGCCTGGTGCATGAGGTAATAGGCTGGACTCGCCACCAAGACTGTCCACTCTGCTAAATTCAGCCATGTAACACACTCCCTGTATGTGATATCAAGAGCTGTTTTGTTTTGTTTGTAATGTATGTTGTATGGCCACTTGGTCTGCAAGTCCAAACTTGAAAAAGGTCTTTAAATATATTAAACAAACCACTTGCAAGCAGGCAGCAATTTAAAGCTCGGTATAAATAAGTGTAACTTATTAAAACAACTTCACATACTCATTACAGTGGAGAAACTGTTGTCTTATAGATAAAAGTTCAAAACAGGGAGAGACTGAATGAATATTGTTATGGGTTAGGAACTTTGTCTTATTGCAGATACATATTGTAACTAGAAATAGAAGAGGCTTTGACATGTCACACACAGATGCAGTATATTGAAATAACTCTCAACACTTTATCTTTGATGCTGCCAATATCAAACAGCTCCAACTCATTTCCTAATATATTGGATACTGCATGACCTTGTTTATGTAAGCCACAAAACATAGTTCTAATAAGTACTGTGGGCAACAAAAGTAATTTCATCATCACTCACAGATTTACAGACATTCTTCATGGCTTTCATTGGAGAAAAGTAGGATGACTCAGAGAGAGAATTCCACATGCTCTGTATGTCAGCTGCATGTATTAGTGTATCAGCAAACTTTTTGAAGCCTTACATAATGATAGAAAGACCACCTAAAGTGCAATGCAAGCAAACACTTTCCTGCTCTCTCCTGCTGCAGAGTCAGTGCACAGCATTTGTTTGCATATTTGGGGTATTGGTTTAATGGCAACTAAGCATTATACAGCCACTTGCTCAGTCCTCCCTGGTGGAATGGGTAAAGTGAAAAGAACTCCTGAGTTAAGAACAGTTTAATAGATAAAGCAGAGTTTGCCCATACAAACAAAGCAAAACAAGGAATTCAATCATCACTTCCCGTGGATAGGCAGGTGTTCAGCTATCCCCAGAAAGCAGTGCACCGTCATGTGTAACTGTGACTTGGAAGACAAATACCCTCACTTCAAATGCCCCCCTTTACTCCTTCTTCCCCTCTCTTTATATAGTCAGCACAGCATCATATGGTCTGGGATATCCTTTGGGCCATTTGGGGTCAGCTGTTCTGGCTGTGTCCCCTCCCAACTCTTTGTGCACCCTCTGCCCATTCTCTGGTGGGTGATATGAGTAGCAGTAAAGGCCCTGACACTGCTCAGCAACAACAAAAAGATCCCTGAGTTATCAACAGTCTTTCCAGCATGAATCTAAAACACTAACTCTATCTCAGCCAAAACTAGCACAGGAGAAAAACCTAAGAAGCACTAATCTTAAAAGTTTTATGTTCTCACTGCAGATCTTAAACATTCTTACTTGGCAGCAACTTTGGGAGAGATTGTCACGACTATTGTCAAAGATGCCACTTTTTAAAAGTATACTCGGGTAGATAGAGGGGGCTCATGAATTCTGGAGAAGCATTATTGATGCATTCATGACGTCCCCTAACTCTAACACACTTCTCTTGTTGTCCCTCAGGTTTTTTAGGCCGGAATTAAATGAAGGATAATCTAACTGTATTAGCTAAAGTTGAGATTATTCTTTCTTGTCCTCTTCAACTTACACTCACAACAGGGAGGGGGAGGTGGATAGCAGCCTGAGAATCGGTGAAATTCTGGCATGCAATGTTTGCATTACAG
>VZRE01015737.1:75977-112742 GCA_013396775.1 Cephalopterus ornatus | reverse complement strand
AACCTGGTTACCAAGGAAGGTTTAAAATCTACACTCAGACTTACGCCTTTTTCAGCAAGAGTTGAAGCCACTTTGCTCTTAGCAACTCTTGAATACCAATTAAAGAGAATCTTTGCTCGCTTAGATGAAACTCAGCACTTTTTGCATGCTACTGGATTTTTTTGATCATATTTTGAGAAATTAGTTGGATAAAATAAGGAAGGAAATTTGAACTCAGTCTTTGTTTTGATAAATACAGACACGTAGCAGAGAAATGAATATAATAACATGTAGCAGAAGGTTACACTTGCTGTAGAAGTATGCTGCCTTTTTGTTCCATTTGCAGTTTGCAGTGACATACATCTTTGGTGTGTCAGCTTTCTGTATTGCTGTATTCTTTGGCAGTTGTGTCAGAAGCTCTGGGAATAGTATATGTTACTCATATGGCCTTCATGAAGGTACCTCAGCTGCTTGTTGCTGTTAGACCAGCTCTTGCCATGGCCATAGAAACTGGGGAACTGCTGAAGCAGGCAGAGTGTCTTCACAGTTTGTCATGAAGTCAGCAGGTTATTTTTGAATCTCCAAATTCTTTGTATTGGAAAATAATAATCTTGAAGAGGACAGCAGAAGGCTCAGAGAAGGCAGATTTGGGTTTACAAGGATTTAAAAATGATAAAAGGAACGGTACATACTTGGAAAGTTTTCTATATTCTGCAGTATACGCATGAGTCCTGATTGGAGCTGTGGGCCCCAGAAGGTATTGCATTAGATGAACAGGATTAGCTGTATGTCTTCAAGCATCCATGTATTTTGTTAGGCTGATCTCTGTGGTTACTATTATTCTTTACTGTGATTTTAAAATATATAAAAGGCTCAATAGAGATGCTCTATGCAGAGAAAGCCATTCCAGTGATATGTAAATGGCAAGTTTAAGATATTTTTCTGAGATTTCAAGTTTTGAAATATGATTGTGTGGGAATTAAGAGAAATATCTTACTGTTAGAGATACTGGTAGTGCAAGGAATACGTGTGAAGGAAGAGAATAAATGATTTCTACTTTTCCACAATTTGTCACTCTGTTTCTAGAAGGGAACCTGCTTCTGAAGAAAGCCAAAATGGTTACAGTGTTCATATATATTACAACATCATACTTTCAAAGATGACTCCTTTCTTTTCTCTTCTATTTGAACTTGGAGTATTCTACTTACTCTGCTAAAAAGAAAATACTTAGAAGTCAGGCAGTGCCTTGTAAGTCTGTACTTGTACTTTGGAACAGGTGGAGATGGAGGATTTTGATGCAAATATTGAAGACCAGAAAGAAGAAGTCAAGAAGGACACAGCAGAGGAGGAAGAAAGTGAACTGGTAGGAGACACATCAGCCATCTCTAACAAATTTTTCATTAATGTGTTTGAGGAAGAATTTCAGTCTTACAAGCGCCAACTCATTGCCATTCTTAGCAGTGCAATATTAATACATATGTTTCTAGTCATTTTTTCCTTAAACATTTCTAGGAGAATTTTAATGATAAATCATTTTATTTCTTCCTAATTTATTTGTAAGAAATGTGAGTATATTCCACAAACAGCATTATCAGTGGAGCATGGCAAAATGCCCCTTACAGGCTTTTTAAATTGCAGTACACTATAGTGCTGTCTTCCAGATAATCGAAGAATTACAGTAAGTGGAGGGATGGGAACAATAGACAAAGATCAATTTAGCTTATTTCCTTTCACATGTCTAAAGAACTCTCCTCAACTGTCACAGTATTTGACAACATGTATGAAGACTGCTTTCTCTGCCACAGTTTGCTGGCTTTGTTTGTCAGGAGGTATTTACAAGATGAGGAATTAGGTCTCTTGGATACATGAAGGTTATAGAATTGCCCTGAGGGCTGGTTTTTTTAGGTATGTATTTAAAAGGTTATGGAAGGCTTCCTGCTGTAACTTCTTGGTGTGTGTTGGAGCTGCAACTGGTCAGTGCTCAATGAGTTGAATGTCTCAAACACTGGTTCCCACAACCAAGCAGTTAAAGTCCAATAAACAGGAAGTAACCAAAAGTGTCTGGGTTGAGCGAAGTGCTTTTCCTTGATGGAAATTTACTATTCCTCAGGAGTGGCAGCTTAGAAAGCAATTGAAATATAGAATTTTAAAAACCTTAGGAAAAGTGGATTTTAATAAATGTCTGTTTTTTGCAACATGACTCATTCTCTTTACTAAATTATTCTTTGGCGCAGAGTATGAGACTTCATAAAGTGTGGTTAGAACATTTCAAAGATGCATCCATGTTAACAAGAATATGGCTGCTTGTCTCATTTCTTGAAAATGAGCTATAGCTAAAAGAGAAAGTTGTCTTTAGCTTTTGAAACATCTGTGCATAAATGTGTGTGTGTACATGTGTGTTTATGGGTTTGGGGAGTGTCTTAATATACAGCACATATAACAATAGGCCTTTATGAGACAAAGAAAGCGTGGTGTGGAAACTACACAAATTATTAAATAACTAAAAGTAATCTACATATGTGTTCTATTCAGGCAGGGAAAATAACAAAGAATTATCTGCTGTATGTAATCTTTGGTATTCAGTCAGACAGCTATTCCAAGAGAATTATGTCAGACAGGTGGAACAGTACACTGTATTTGGTATCTCTTGCCTTCTTGAGAGCAGTTGGTAAGGGTTCTGCAATTCATTTTGCTGCATTTAATCCTGTGGAAAAAGAGAAGTCTGAAGCTCCTGCCATCTGGCAGATATCCTTGAAATATCCAACTGTCTTGTACCAAAGCATAAAGTCTGAATCTTTGCTTATCCTATCTGAGGACCAGGATATTGTATAGATTCAGCGCACAATAGGCCATTTCACACCATCAAAGTCACTCTTCTTGCTATTATCAACTCCCATAGGGTTGTGGCATTCAGACAATTCCTGCTTTTCTGTGCTTGATGGTATGAATTATTGATACATTTAACTTAGTGTTCTCACCAGTGTATCACACATTACTTCGTTTAATGCAGGCTTCTAGCTGTGGTGTAAACTTCCTGAGCAAACTTTAATGTGCAACTTGGTTTTAAAGTATAAATATATATATACATGAAGCTTATTTATATGTTACAAGGAAATATTGCAGCACAAACTGTTTTGGTTTGCATTAATTACAGATTTGATTAAAAACAAGAAAATACTGAGATCTGATAACCTGAAGTCACTGATATATGCTTGATAGAAAAAAGGTCATTCAAGGATTTTGGAAGAGCAATGCTGAGCATAATCAAATGCAGTGTAGCTCTCTAGAAGTTACTGGAATTTAATCTGGAATACACTGATTTAGTAACACATAGCATGTGTATGTTTACCATGGTGGAGGTGACCTATAAATAGAGCAGGAAGGAAGTCAGTGACATAAAACTGGTTTGTGGATTGTTTATTTTCTTCTTGAAATCTTCTAGAGTAGTTCTTTTCCCTCTCTATTAAAAAATATTCTAAAAATAATGGAATTCTCACAGGCCTTCGACTCACTCCATTGAGCTTTTTGTGTGATTACAGAGGAACATGAGTACTTTTATACCAAATCTGAACAGCTGAAATGAGGATTGCTTAGTAAGGATTTACTTGTCAAAGAGTATAAAAAGAGAAGATAACAAGATAACTAAAATAAATACCTTCCTGCTAAACTTAATATCATTGTGCGGATTTACAAAGAATAAACTGGCTAAAAATCATTACACATGCTGACATTATTTGTAGGGGAAAAGTGTTCTAAAGGAATCATTGAGCTAAGAGTATTCTTTTAAAATCAAAAATAATACTTAAATCCTAGTGACTCAGCATGTACTCTCTTTTAAACAAAAAAAATTTTTGTTTAATTGTGAATTAACCACTCATACATGAATTTAGTATGTCCCTTCAGAAGGAGTAAAAGAGGTTTTGTGTGTAGTAAATGTGGGAATATATTCATAAAAGCGTGCAGTAACTTTTTCACTTGTGCTTGTAAAGCTTTGAATATTCTTTATATCTGATAAGTTGTGTTGCAATAACTTTGCCACCTGGAGTGATACAATACAGTAACTGCACACAGCGCCTTCACTGCCTGTTAGACTCATTCTGGAGTTCTGTGTTTGCAAAGGGCACCACTCTTGTTATGATTTGTAAGGGCTTCTAAAATCACTGAGTGGGAAGTGGATGCAGAAGTTCTGAAATACTGAGTAATTGGTCTCCTTCATCTGATAATGAGAATTGTGCCTTACAAAAAGAAATACCTTAAGCTCCCTATATTATAATGCTGTTTCCAGTTCAAAAGTGATATGCATGTGTGTCTCTCTCTAATCCTCCGAGCTTCTTTCTGTGTATGATTTAGGGTTACATTCCGAAAAGCAAATGGGAGATGGACACTTCTGAGGCAAAGCTAGGTGGGTATTTATTTTTTCCTGTTTCTTATAGTTGGTATCTAATGATGTTTGCAAAACCTGAATTTTTGTTTTTACTGTGCCTCCTTACCAAAGACAAATAAATGTGTTGATTTCATACATATGTCCGAAACGGCAAAAACATCTCTACAGAATTAGAATTTGTCTTCTTCCAGAGGCAAGAGAGTTACTACTTTCTAATCATCACTGGTTTATATACTCATTAATTGTTCTTCCATCTGTTCAAGGAAAGTACTTTGTCTTAAAATTTTTAAAAAGTGGTATTTTATTCTTTTTTCATCTCTTCCATATTTATAGTTTTTATATAAGCAAAGAGTCAACTTACATTGCACTGTGTTCTTGTTCATACTGCATACCTCTTTTCAAGCCTAAGTGTGATCAGTAACTTCTTACATTCTTGGAGACATGCCTCATACCTACCTGTATTGGAGATGTTTCTCACTTCCAAAATTGACATCTGTAAGGACAAAGTAGTGCCATGCTTTGAACTTGGTTCTGAATGATTAGGCGTCAGTGTATCTTTCCAACAGCTTAGGTATTGAAAAGTTAATTATGCTTTTCGGTTCCAGGAGAATACTAGAATTCTTCTTAGTAGTATGCAAAATGGACTTCCAGAAGCACATGAGCCCTATTTTTGCTGCGCTTTTTGTTCTGAGTAGTGCTGATAATTGCATTAAACATAAGTGCTGACACGAGGCTTCTGTCAAAGTCAAAAGCAACTTTCAGGCAGGAATGCATTCACCATGACTATGGTGAAAGGAGTATGCGTGGGAAGGGGTTTCTGGTCATTATGATCAGTTTTGTTGTTTTGGGGTTTTTAACTGAACAATAATGGTTCTAAGTGAAGATTTTATAAGACAGTCTGCATAAAACTGCTCTTTTCTGTCATGTCTATGAGAAGTAACAAATACCTGAATGGGACACAGCATGTCTTAACATTCTGAGGTTTGCTCGTGCATGTGTGGTACAGCCCTGTGTGTCATTACTTTTCAATAACCAAAATCACAATTGCACCTTAGAAATAGCATTAGAAGGTCTGGCTTACATAAAACAGCCATTCATCTTTTGCTGTTAAATGCTTAGCTACACTATCTCTTCTGCTGCTGTGCTCTCTTTTAAGTCATATAAATATTTGTGGAATATATTGATGTTGTGGCACCTGCAGTATAACCAGAGGCGCCTTGTACTTGATTGTTTTGGCATATCAAATAGCTAGGCAGCTAGGTAGAATTAATTCAGAATTGATCTGAATTTTTATTATAAGCAATAATTTTTTTAAATAATATAAAATTATTTCTTAAGTTTATAATGAGTTTTCCCCAATTATGCATGAAATTGTACTGGAAACCTGTGTTGTTGAAGAATGCTCTGATACATAATGTTAAGTGTAGTTTCTAACAATATGGAGATTGTGACTGCAGCAGAAATTTACAGATAGCTTTCAAAATACTGCTAGCAAATAGAAACAAAGAACTGTGTTGTGTTTTCTTATGCAATGAAAACTCCATAAGATAAAACACAGGATTTTTATATGGTCACCACTTAAATGTAAAATGGGGAGCAGGCAGCAGTCACTTTTATGCTGAAGCAAATTATTTGCAAGGCTATTGCAGTAGTCCTTTAACAGTCAAACTTCATTAACAAACTGGATGTTAGCATGCTGCAAAACACAGATACACATGCTAAAAATGGCTTTCTATTAAATCTGTAGTCACAATTTTATGACTACCCTCTAGATTCATTTTTATATGAATATATTGGACTATAGATTAAAAGTAAATTCTGACAAAACATGCATCTTTAAAAAAAAGAAGGCATTCCTATGTAATAAGTGCAGTTTCTTTGGCAAATTGCTCTGCCAGAGCAGGAAGCTTTTAGCTCAAGGTACGCATTATAAACATTTGCAGTCTGTGAGTAAGAATTATTCTCTTTACTAATTAATTTACAGTAAGAGTTTGTAGATGACCAGTAATTATTTCTGGAGAGGCATGTAAACTGTGCTATGCACTTGTTACTCCAAATTTGAGTTATTTCCTGGGAGCTGGCCTCCCCATTAGGTTTGTTACGTTAGTCCCAGAGGGCACACATTTACAGAAGTTGATGTAAGTGCAGACTCCAAAAACAACACTCAAAGTCTTGTTTTGTGTTTTTGTTTTCTTTTATGAGTAGATATTGTTACAGGAAAGCACAATAAGATCTTAGCGATTGTAATACATGTCAGAAAAGGTCTGAAAAGTTTGAGTTCTTTAGCTGCAAACACTGACTTGTGACAATCGCCGTATGCCCCAGAGCTCTCACTTTAGCTCAGATTTATTTTCAAAGGAGTGATGCATTCCTCTTGAGTATGTGTGTGGTATTTCATTGTCTTATGTGTTGTGCACAGCCACAGTTTTATTCTAAAGTCTAACCACTGGTCTATCTCAGTGCATATTGCACATGGGTTCTTCTGTTGAAATTTAAAGTAATGGACTCTCACTTTTAAACTTTGACTATATGCTAAGTGTTTAGTGCAATACCCCGTTTCAAGGTGCATCTTAGTGATGATTTCTACAAACTTTCAGGAAGGGAGAAGCAAGCTATGCCATAGCTGAAGCTTTGATACCATTGTAAAATTTGGTCTAGAATGCAAATAACATTTTACATAAAACTTTGTGGCTTTTGTCTAAGAAGAGCAAAAGTTAGCTGATTGATGCATTTAGTTTTTGAAGGAGCTAATTAAGTCACTTAATTTCAGATGCTTTATTATTAAAATTCTAAAGGTGAGTTTTTAAGTTATGTGGGTTTTCAGAAATGCTGCTACTTTGTTTTTAAAAATTGAAATGGTAAAATGATGTTCAGTAGTTTAACACTAAATAATCATCTGCCATAAATACAAGCACCAGTGTTACAAAGTGACACCTTGTCTCATTTTCAGAAAAGAATATTCTGAAATAATCCTTTGTGATAGGCTTTTGACATTTCTGTAGTGTCTACTGCATGGTACATGTACCTTGAACCATGATAGTGTGGATGGAAGCAGACTCCTCTGGAAAAGCAATCCAACTTCGAACATGGAGAGAACATTTTAACATAAATTCCATGTAGCAGTAACAAAAATGGAGAGGGGAACTGCATACTCAGAATGCCTTCTGAACTCCTCTATTGATGTTTGAGCATTACACATTTCTTGGCGATGTTTTCAGTTCTGTGTGCAGCAGGGAGAGACTGAACTTTCATTTATATTGGTAATGAGGTGAGCTTGCATCGTAGCATGTTGCCTTCCAACAGGAATATGGATGTCTACAAGGTACCTGCCAGCAGAGAGCTCCTCAATCAATTTTCAGTTTTTCACATTCCTAAATGCTCCTCAATGCACTTGTTGATCTTGTTTCAATGCTAATTTTTTTCTAGAAACCTTTAACACTACAAATGATCTATGTTGATTGAAAGTAATACTGAGAAAGAGTGCAATTACACTATGTGCTGGAGTAACACAGGAATATTGTATAAATCAATTTTGTCTTCTAGAGAGAGTGTCACCTTTCTGTGGAGATTGAGCATCAAATTTGGCAGATTTAACTTAGAGCAAAAGAAGAACCTTAACCATGTAACAGATACAAATATTCTGAACATTTTTCTTAGATGTTGGCTTTTTAAAAAAGCAGAGGGGGGTTAAAATGTTTTATTAGAAGAAATTCTGTATCTGTTCCAGGGAATGGGACAAAGGTGGAGTCTTTAAAAATCTTAGAGCTGTATGAGGGAGAAATAACTTCCTTAGCTTGTGGCGTGTAAATTATACTAGCATGTCTGCAGTGCCATTGTAGTACATACAATCACATTATCTCAATTGTTACTCTTTTCTCTCTCATATTAAGTCAAAAAACTCATCTCTGAACTAAGGTTCTTTAACTACATACCTTTGAACATCGTCTTCTGCTATCCAGAAAATAATGCTGCCTTGTATTTGGTTTATTTCTATGGCCTTTTGTGGTGAATTTAATTACAATGGTGACTTCTGAAACAATATTTCTGACATCACTGGAAATGGTTTACAGAATATAATTGCCAAGCTTGGTGTTCCTTCTACACATACTTGAATTGTTGGCTTATAAAATGGTAGCATACATTGACAGAAGTAATAGAATTTACTTTGACTTGTAAAGCTGTTTTTCCTTTTCATGCTTTGTTATTTGTAATCTTACAATGAATGCTTCATCTCCTGTCCGAAAGCAGTTTGCCACATGATTTCAAGAAGGTGGTTTTTTTACTGAGAATAAATGTCCAAAGAGGAACAAAATTTTAGAACGTGGGAATGGTTTCTCCTCATGCCATATCAGTTCAGTAAGAAAAAGAAGAAAATGATGACTGCTGGACAAATGCACCTCTCAAATATTCATGACCGGCCTCTTACACCATGAAAGAAAAAATTCTGAGATTTTTTTTCCTAGTTCTGGAGGATTTTTAAAGTAGTTTGCCTTATGAGGAGAGAAAAAGAAAAGGGGAGATTGGGGTTTTCAAGGAGCTTTCTGTTTAGCACAAACAGTATCTCAAAAACTTGTCTTTGATGCATTAAATTATATGATCGTCACTTGTTCCCTGATACTGCATGTATGCCATGTTTGACACAGTATTAATCCCCAAATTTGGAAATATGCTACAGCTTTAGTATTGTGTTCAAATACAGAAAGGTGGATCTGTAGTTCCTAGCTGTTGGCTATGTTGTACCTGCAAGCATAGACTCCATATAATATGACCATCTGGAAGAGCAAGCTTTTTCTCCCTCATACACGTAACAAGACTGAGTGTTATTGCCACACAGTTAACATGAAAGATCAATAAAATTTGAAAATTATGTTGAGTCTTCTCTAGTTTATTTCAAGTCTCATCATTCCACCTGTCAAGACAAGCTGGATCTACAAATTCTGCTGCTCTTTCTTTTGAAAAATTTTCCACTCATCTTTTTTGTGTGAATAATAGAAAAATAATTCTCCTTTAACGCTGAGGCTCTGTGTTTGTTCTCAGACAAGCTGGATGGTTTGCGGACTGGCACTAAAAGGAAACGTGACTGGGAAGCAATTGCCAGCAGAATGGAAGATTATTTGCAGCTTCCAGATGACTATGATACACGTGCTTCTGAGCCTGGAAAAAAAAGGGTAATAAATTTTCAAATGACTTACTGTCTGTATATGATGATTTAACAGTCTCTGGGAAAGAGAGTTTGCATCAAGTCATTCAATGTATATGAATATGGGAATTTCACTGACTCACTTTTCATTTTGCTGTTCCATTAGATTCTGTAAGAGATTATTCTTGCAAGTAGGGTCTTCCAGACATAAACATATTAGTTATAACAAAGCTAGGATTTACAGGTTAACTATGCATGGGCATGGCTTAGAGATTGAAAATGGAATCATGTCCCATTTCTTGCTGGGGAGATGATGCACTTTATTTCAGAGCAACCAATAGACTCCTTTTGTGCTGTATTGCTTTGTGGTGAGATAGTGTGATATACAGTAGAGATTCCAAGAGAGGATGATGTTATGAGTACACAGAGAAACAGTACACTGTTCTGATATTCAAAAAGATTCATCTTGGGAAACTATCGGTTATGTAGGTTTTACATCAATTATGTCTTGTAGACGTTGGGAGATTATGTATAAATCTATATGTAGTTCTGTTCTGAAAACAAAATGCCATATGTTCACGTGCTATTGTGGAAAAAAAGGGAAAAATAGAAGAAGATGAAAGAGAGGTAATAGAAAGAGGTAATACTCTTTTTTTTTTTTTTCCCCTTCAAAATAGAAAGACTGGCTTTTGCCACTAAAAATGATTTAACTGTGAGTGTTTGGGCATTGCTTTGCTCTGTAGTGTCAAATAGTATTGGACAGCATGCTTGAGAGAAATGGAGATACCTAGGGCACTGGCAGAGGAGGTGATGGTGGAAGAAAGCTGAGATTGCTTATCAAGAGGAATGTCTGGGGAAATCCAGGTAGATTGTGGATAGGGAGGTGCTGGCAGAAAGCTGATAAGGTTGTGTCCCTGAGTAACACACTGGCCTGAATGGGACTAATGAGTATGTCAGGGAAGAGCTCTTTCACTTACTGTTTTTTCCTGTCCTGCAGTGGTGTGTTACAGCTGAATTTTTAGTGACTGCAGCCTTTCTGTGTCACCTCTCTCACTTCTTCCTCACTGTTGCTCTCACTTGCAGCAGTGTCTGGGTTTGTGGGTGTCACTGTGTATGTTTGAACAGGATAAATACAAGGGATCTGCATTACCATGAAGAGCTACAGGGGAGATGTAGAACTATAAAGCTGTAAAGATGGGAGATAACAAATGTATGAAGAAGTTCATTTAGTGTAAAAAATAGTGGAAATATTTAAATAGAAATGTATCACAGAAGATAGAGAAGAAAACTGTCCTTCATTCATTTATTCATTGCTGAGTTGCTTTTTAACACTGTCTTTCTGTAGTTTTTTAGTTATCTTCTAGATGTTTCCATTCTGCAGTTGAAATACAGGTTGCACAGAAAATAAAGACACTAAATCAATCTTGGATAATTCTTCCTGCAGAAAGCATCGCTTTGAACAGAGAAATAATTGTAGTAATTACACTTCAGTGCTTAGAATTATACTATTGAAATGGAAAAGGGGGATCATCTGTACCTTTATTCTACTCCATAGAACAGCTGGGGTATTCAATTAAAAATAATGTCACTGATGTAGTTTCCATCTTTATCTATCAGAAATCAAATTAATACTTACCTGTGAAGGAAAACTAGTACAAATTAGTATTCTTGTACTCTTACTTGCAGTGGAAAGCTTAGACTTGTATCAGGATTTCTTAAGAGATTATACTGATAAGGTATTTTCCATAGGTGCGGTGGGCAGATTTAGAAGAAAAAAAAGATGCCGACAGGAAAAGGGCCATCGGTTTTGTTGTTGGACAAACAGACTGGGAGAAGATAACAGATGAAAGTGGTCACCTTGCTGAGAGAGCCCTCAACCGCACCAAGTATATATAAAAAAGTGGTTAAGTGGATTTTTGTGCCTTGAAGGTAAGTATTCAGTCTTCCTGTGTGTTTATAGCCTTGATGTTTTTTAAGAGTTGAGGTTGCAGTTCACATCATTGTTAGAGTTCTCCCAGAGAAGACTGTTTGTTTTGGAACCTTGTGTAACAGGTGTCAGCTGTGCCTATACTAATGTGTACCCTTCTGCACAACACCTAACAATAAAATAAGGACTGTCAGCTATCAGTCTCCCCAGCCTTATTAAGAGGAAGCTTATGGTTTCATTAAAGAACAGTTTATCTGTATTCCTAGCCCTGTCTAGTTCAGATTTTGCATACTGTATCTTAATTCTGATGATGTTAGTTGCTGGTTTACTTGATGTAACAAACTTTTCCTTTCTTTACAGGCTATTTGCTCTGAGGAGAAGTGAACCAGGGTGTCATGAGCATCTTGCATGGGTCATGTCACTCCCACCTTCACAGTTTTTCTTTGTTACTTTAGTTTCAGCAATTTTCTTGAGATACTGGCAGATAACCAGTGCCCTCAAAAACTCATTGAATCCCACTGCTCCTAAGTGAGAGAGACAGTTTACTTTTTAATATTTTTTGAGGGGTGGGGGGGGAAGGTTCAGTAGTTTTAGCTGCTCTTTGTGGGATTAAGTGGAAGGGTTAGACAGACGTTACCTGCACTGTACCATCACAGAATGTTTATCACCTTTGCTCTGTGGCCGTTCTCGTTTTATACTGTATGTACCTTGTAGCTTATTGTATTAGGAAGCAGAACAATAAATTTCACTATAAACTCAGTGTTCTTGGTGGACCATGTAGTATGGTTTTTGTTTGACATTTTAAATGTGGTCTTTGTTGATGTGTTGATAGTGCTCAGAACCATCCTTACCTGGAAGAGGTACTGTGCTCATTTTCTGGAATGTGTCCTTTCTTCTAGATTTTCCACCTGCTCTTCTTCTCATAGACAGTTCCATTAAGACCTCAGGTCTTTCTGGCCTGTAGGAGTTCATGTTCCTGGAGAGCAGGAATTATTATTTTTTGGATCCTAGATTCTCAATTATGTCAAATTTTCATTACTACTTGAGTGTAAATGCTGTTGGGTGGCTCTGTAATACTCAAGGTAGCAATGAATGAAAAAGTTTTCTTTAATGCTCAGTGTGAAAACAGCTACTACAGAGTTCTCTGAAGGGGCAGCCTAGGAAATTCATTTTCATGTTATGTCTTTTAGTCAACACTGATCCCTTTCAGGGTATTTCATTCCATTCGTAAGTTTACTGTCTCACAGAGAAAAATCATTAAAGGAAGCAGCAAAGACCAGAAGTTGTACCCTTCTGTTCCTTTAATAAATGTGTTAAGCTTGCTAAAAAAAAATAAAGGAATAGCAGTCCACACTGTTAGAAGTGGTACAGATTCTTCACAGATGCTGGTCTATCACTTCTGCAGAGCATCAGGTTTGCTGATGAAAACTTTCTTTTGTCCTCACAGGTTTCAAAGCAAATGCCTTGCATTAACAATGTTGTAACCAGACAAGATGTGTAAATCTGAAAATAATTGCTGTTTTTATGGTGAATTAAATTTTTTCTCCTGATTTTTCTGAGGGAAGGAAATGAAGGCCTGAATTTCCTTCTCTGCTATTATTTGTTGCTCTGCTGTGTGGTTACATTGCGGTTTGCATCCAGGTTGGTAAATCAACTAGTTATGGCGTGGTGGTAGTTCATTCTGTTAAAGGAGAGAATAGTTCTAATAGATGGTTTTGTTTGCCATTCTAATGTTTTGGTTTACTGGATGCTTCTCAGCTTTGTCTGTGGTACATGTCTAAAAACTCTTTATTAAAGAAGAGGAATAGCTGAACTTGTACTATGCCCTGAATATGTTTAATAGAAGAAAATTGAGCTCCCTGAATGCAGCATTTTTAAATGGAAGGTATTAAATACGCATTTTCTCTGTACATGTACTATTACATAGCATATACACTTTCTTTTCAAAATGTTGCTAAACAGTGTTTGAATTCTGACTTAGAATTGTTGACAAAATGGAAACTAATAGTTAACCAAAAATCAGCATTGTATATTGCTGTGGAAATCAGGTGAGCTTCACTTTGGAGATGTTACTCTCAGGTACGTTTAAAATGGCTTTCTTTTCCACAACAAAACGGAAGTTTTTGTGACACACCACCATTATGAATTGATGCTGTTTCTTGACTTTTAAGAACTGAATATGATTTTGTCTGTATTTTTGCTAATACAACTGAACCGGAGCCTTTCTTTACAGACTAAAGACTATTTCTGGAGCGTGCAAATGGATAGCCTGTGACAGAAGTTATAATATTGTTTATTGGTTTTAACAATTTTGAAGTTATTTTAGCATATATCACTGAGAGAGATCACACAGTTTATTCTGTGGTGTATGTAGAATTAAAGAGAATGAGCAGAAAGTACACATAAAGTTATACTTTGATGAGAACAGAGAGAAAATATATCAATCTTCAACTTTAGGGCAAAATTCCGTTAAGAAAACATACCGTTGTAAACTGTTGTCAGACTGTTTGATCAGAACAGGCTGAAGAGTTTTGTTGTTTTCCTGAAGTTCAGAACTCTTCCCTTTCTCCAGTACAGAAATACCATTCCATAATCTTTACCATTTGTTTCAGTTGGTTTGAACGTTTAGCAGGTCAGTCTTCAACTGCTTGATGGAAAGTGGCTCTGAAAGAAAACAACTTACGCCAGAAGTGCATCCTGCAGCAGATACTACATACTCTAGTCCTTCAGTGACTGAAGAAATGGAGCAAAAAGGAAAAATTCATCTCTGCTGCTGGCAGAACTGAGAACACCTAGCTAGTCCCTTGCTTGGCTCATAGTCAGAGCTTGGTGATTAGTGATTTTGATTTTGTCTAGAAAATCCTTCAGTACAGAATCCATTAAGTCTTGATCCTGATTTAGTTCTTACTCATCATTTGCTCACTGATATTGGCAGTAGAATGTTTCACAGCACTAAGCAGAAAAAAATACCCACTTTCATTGATGACTACATAGGAAAATATGTATCTAGCACTCTTGTGTAATGATCCATCTTTGACCAGCATGCAACTGTGCTAACTCTTAGGTTGGACTGTTTCTGTGCAGTGCATCACATTGAAAAATACAGCTCTGAAAAAAGTCAGCTGCTGCAGAATGGAGCTGCTACCTTTTCAGCAAAGTTGAGTGTTAAAACAATATTTTCTGTGAATTATGGTTTGTTATGGCATTTCAGTTTTTCTCAAGACCATCTACTTTTTTATTACTGAAGCTACCTTTCTCATGATAGAAGTACATGTGGTTTTTACAAGGGAATGTGCAATGTGCTGTGCTATGCAAATAGAGCACAGTTGTCATCTTCAGTCACTTTGTGTGTTACTGTAGGATTGCTCATTGGACATATGAAGGAGTGAAATTATAGCAGAGAGTATTAGATCAGTTCTAGAAATTTGGTTTTCTGTTTTCTTAAATGTTTACATCAACATGGATAAATGACTTACCTTGAATTATTAGTTCCTAGTCTTTAGAATGGAAGAATTGCTTTTGGTACAAATTAATTTCACTTTTTACCCATCAGGTTGGGCTTCGCAGTTTTTGGACTTTGTTTCAGTCATCTTTGTGAACCCTGTCCCTTAATTGTTCCTTGCCTGTCTGTTAATACATAACTAACATACATCACTGCTATTGTCTGTTTGTTAGGCATTGCTTTAACTATTTTCTGAAGCTTTTTAATCTCAGAACAACCATTTAGATGCCATGGAGATACTGAGTAGGATTTCAGTAGCGGCTTTTTTGTAAGGATTGAATTGGAAAAGTAGAGTCATGACATTACACTGAAATGGATATATTAACCTATCCCCCAAAGTCCATGTCTAATCCAGTTGAATAGTTAAAAGTTATCATAGAATTGGGAGTTGCGAGTCTCATTAGAAAGTATGCTTCCTGCCGAAGAATAGTCTGTCATTAGTGTGCTTTTAAATGAAAAGAAAAACATGACCTCACCAGATTAAATCAGTTCTTCTCAATTTGAGATTTCAACATCATTAGAATACTCCGAGAATCCTTTTCAAAGAAATAAAGTAATTCTGCCTGTGGGACGGCGTGTTGCCACCTAAGCAAATTTATCATTACCAGAATAAAAAATATTCTTTGTCCATTTATTTAATGCAACTATCTTCGTGAATCATTTCGTGCCCTTTGGACACAATTTCCATTTAGTAGGCTGTGCCGTTTTATTATTAATGTTCCTGCCACAAAATTTTGGAAACCCATGCAATACTGGTCAGACCTTGGGATTTGAAGAAAACGTGGTTGAGGTGGATTGGAGACAAATTTTTGCTTTTTTGCTCTGAAGTTCCTAACTCTTTCTGCCAACATGCAGCTAGCTAGCTGACTAAACTGAAACCCAGGAACTCTCTTGGGTATATTGTAACTCAGCATAGACAGACTGGAAAGGAGAAGCAGTATTGAGAGTTTTCTTTGCCTGTAGAATGTTCACATGGTCTGCATCCTCAGGAAGCCAAATACTGATGGGTCCATGAGTCTTTTCTATTATGTCTCTCTTCATTACTTAATGCTTCCCAGATTACTTTCAGAACTTGAGGTCCACTGACAATTTGGGATCAAACTGCACCAGGACAACCTGCATATTATGACATAATGTATTTGAGGAGCAGAGGTAGCCATCTCAATTGAGATCTGCACTCTTCCAGCATCAACTGTTCTTAAACTGTGGTTATACTTAGTTTTCTTGTCATAGTAGAAATGAGAAGAGAACGAAAAGAAATTTCCTAGAATTTAAAATATGTTTTGAGTCTCTAGGGCAATCATCTTTATTCTCTCATAGAACTTGAATCAAAGTTTTCTCCTGCCTAGCCGTTCCTTCAGATGTGAGTCAGAATCTTTAAACCAACCGAAGGACTCTTTAAGTAACTATTCTAATTTCTGCTCAAGATTAATCACTTTCTTCTTCACAGTGAAACTGTTTTGTTTCATTCTTATCAGTGGAGTGTTCCAGCAATTGCAGTGTTGCTTCCAAATTTTCATGGTACTGGCTCAGCAGCCTGGAACCTTAAGGCTTCCTCATGCATGTAGGTTGGAAAATTAGTAATGACAATGTTTCATTCAGGTGAATTATCACCTTCTAGCTGATTAATACTGTTTGGAAGCAGAATATGCTCTTCTATTCATGGTTTCGCTTAAATTGGTGAAGTGCAAGTAGTTACCAAACAAAGGCACGGCAGGTTACTACAAGGGGAGAGGCAAAAGTGTTTTGAAGTTGCTTATGTTTTCCATTCTGTGTTAGGTTTCTAGTCAGGAGTCTCTGGGCTCTTTAGATTGTAGGATTTAATATTTCAGTATGCAAAACCTTAAAGCTGCCTCGGAGGAACTGGCAGTTTCATAATGTTTCCTAATATTTTTCTGCCTCTTAGAACTCTCAGATGGAATCTTGTTGAGAGGGGAGGTCTTTCCCTGTGGCTTGTGCTCTGGTGTGACAGTCATTCAAGTATTTCTCCATACTGTTTCCCTTGTATGTGTGTACAGGGACAGTATTTGTTTCCATAACTGCTTGAGGTACACATGTATGAATGGATGTTCACCTTTTCATGAGAAATTCCTGATGGTTCTTGTTCAGATGGCATCTAAACTGTCTGCTGTGACCAGTATATTCCTTATATGAAGTTGGTGTGTTTGAACAGTTACTATTCTTGGGAATACATGAAGACTCCAAGATTGCCATCACTTCACTAATTCCTGTGATGTTGCTGTCTTTGGAGAGAAGTTATAATTGCAGTGGTCCTTGGAAAAAAGAACACCTGAGAAGGGGAAAGTCTTCATCTAAATGAAGAAAAAAAATCAAAACCAGCCCAAAATCAAGCAAAACAAACAAAAAAAAGGAGTTTAGGTAGTTTTATTCTGATTATTTGAGCTGGTATCTGTCTTGTGTGGCTAGAATGTGCTAGCAGCTCTGCTGTCTGAGATGTCTGCTTTAGCAACTGGCTGCACATATATATTTATGGAGGAGAATATGAAATTAATCCCTGGCATTTTTTGCCTACAGGTTAAAAGTATAGTTGAGCCAGCTGATTTAGAAAGCAGTTTGTCTTCAACAAGCCTGTTAAGGGTGATTCTATTAAAGTACGTTTTAATTCTCTTTAAAAGCACAAGCCATTAACATATTACATGCAAACTGAAATATTACCAAAGAATAAAAAGTCTAAGATTTCTTCTGTTTAAATCTTGTAGGATGTCACTTCTCTGGGGATTAGCACAGAAAAGGAACAGAGCTGCAGCAGTTCCCTGCTTCAGGATGTAGATGGCCTTAAACTGCAAAAAAACTAAATATTTGTATTCACAGGTACAGACGATGACTTTAATGGTGACATACACCATATGTGGATGACAAGCTTTCTTAAGTAGCATTTAAAAATTATTTTTTTTAATTCTATTGTGGTAAGTCTGATGCAGATAGTAGTAAGAGTTTTGATTGACTGCTGTTACTTATCCAAGTACTAGCATTTTTATATGTGTAGCTTCTGGGTTTTTTAGAAGACTGTACTAAGTCTGAAGGACAGAAGACACAGCTGTATTGACAAACACCTACACCGTTTCAACGTACTCATCTATGGGTGCTGAAAACTTGTGTAAGTGATGAGTCTTTACTACTATGCTTTGAGGTGTTTGTTTTTCCATTTCCATTGAACTGCAGTTGCTAAATTCTTTTCCTTGAAGAAGGCATGGACAGATTAACTTGTCTGGTAGCAGATCTCATTGTACTCTTCAATTAGTCACACAGAAATCAAGATTTTTCAGACAGCGGCAACCAGATGGCACTAAAGTGTTGAGTTCATGTTAGGATTAAGTTGGAGAAAGAAAAGCTTGATATTGATTCCACAATAATTTAATTTTTGTGGTTTCATATTGCCTAATAATACAGTTTTAAACCAATCACTTCTACTTCATAAAAGAAACTGACCACCTTTCTGTGGAAAAAATATCAGTGGATTAACATTGTGTGGAGTATCACTTGCAGTCCACAGTCAAGATTTTGCGCTGTATTGAACCTACAGTCTGGAGTAACATGGAATAAGATCTTTCTTCTGCTTTAAGGAGAGGCACCAAAATTAAATGGTCTTTTTATATCCTGATTGACAACTGCTGACATCTAATGGAAAATGGGATTTAACGTGCTAATAGCTGCTTTTGGAGTGTAAAGTCTTTAAGTATATTGTAGCAAGAAATAATGTTTCTGAAGCTTTACAAGGTTCCTTATTGCATTGCTTGTGGGTTTTATTTTTCTTTTTGATATGAAGAAAAATAAGGATAAATATCCAAACCAAAGCACTAAAGATACTTCTCACAGAAGAACCTGCTAACTTTACCCTGGCTAAGAAATCTCGGAACTTCAGCTTGATCAGAGGCACTACCAAGATCTGTCACAATGAAATGTACCTGAAGCTCTAATGTAAATGGTTCAAATAGGTTTCCACAATGTACAATGTGATTTCTTCTCATTTTGCACCAGGTACTTTAAGGAGGAACGTGAATACCCTTTTCTAAGGAGTTTACAATCTACATGTTCCTTTATTAGGAATATGGTGATTTATATTTCCTTTCCCTTCTCCCACTAGGCAGAGAGAATCTGCTGTAAGTCTGAAGGGATGGCCCTGGAGTAAGCTTGGATATAAACTTCCTCATTTTTACTTAAGTCTCTCTATTGTAGCCTCATTGCAGTATATATGGTTCAGATATAGCTTGAGAAGAATATTCAGGTACCCTTTAAACAATTCTACAAATCTATTGGGAAGAGATACTAAAATGGTGAGTATGCTGCATTGCTAGGAGTACACTAACAGTGCACGTCTGTTACTTCCTACTTGAAGATGAACTTGGAGCAAAATAAAAGTTAACTAAAAAAATAGATGTACCTGTTTTGTCTTTGGTTCAGTTTGAGGAACTGTTGAAACCTGTGACCTTCAGTGATAAATATTTCTCCATCACCTCCTTTGTCAGTTGTGTCCAGTACTGACTTGTAGAAGATTGTCTCAGTCTGGAGATTTCCATCCTTCTCCTGTTCCTCAGCTAGACTTACAATGTGCTACGTTGAAGGAAAGGACTATCTAGAAGTTGATGGGCACAATTTATGCTTTGTTTATGCAAAAGCGCTGATGATATCGTGTCATTTTGCACTATGCTTTGACAGTTTCTTGGATTCTGCATCTGTCTTGAATTTCATTTGAAAGGCTACAGTTGTCCAGAGAATTTCTCTCTCAAAGGCTGTTCTTCACTGCATACTCTGATGCAGCAGCATCCAGTGCGGTCAGTTTTGGAGATGACATCCTCAACAGCGTCTGTTACAGCTAAGCAATCTCGCACAGTTTGTCTTTCTCTAGGAGTATTGCAACATTTCTCTCCTCATTCAGATGTTTCTTCTCAGCACATGAACTTTTTAGTGTTAAGGTCTGTAAAAAGAAAATATGGATGCTGTGTTCTTGTGCATAGATGGTTGGTTGTCATTCCTGGTGAAACAGAACTTCAAAAATATGCATACTTACAAGTCTGCACAACTGATGTGAAGTCCAGGGTTAGTACTGAGGTGACTACATTTTTGCAGGAGTGTAATTTATATATGCTCTTTATCTCAGTTTTTTTATTCCCAGGGTGATTGATTTCAAATGTCATTGCCTTGGCAAATACTCTTTATGCAGCATTTCCTTGATGAATGAATGCTTTAGGTTGTATAGCTTGTCTCTTGTAGTACACATTGATTTTCCTTTTCTGGACTATTGTGGCATTTCCTTCTAACTTAACTTGTCCTTGGCTATGTGCATCAAGATGAGTGACATCTGTTTTCAATAGCTAACATTGAGTTAGCCTCAATTCACAGGAGAGACAAATAATTAACTTCTTGTCCTTGTGATAATTAACCTAATTGGGCATAATTTTTTTTCTGCATTTTCTAGCACAGGTCATGAACAAATGTGTAATGTGCCTCATATGTGTGTTATATAAAACTTAAAACTGATGCTGAAATCATTTTCCTTTACGTTCAGTTTTCCAGCTGGGTTAGTCCAGTCTAGCAGGGATTTAAGACCTGTACATGGCCTCCAGAGCCTTCTGCATTTCTATTTTTCAAATTTCAGTCGTTACTGTAATTTATTTTTTCTCTGTGTTCCTGTCAAGTTGCATAGGCCTGACAAGTAGAGTACAGTACAGCTGAATGTAGAGATGGAGCCTTTATGTTGTAGGAACATTATTAACTGTCTGCAAGATGTAGGTTGCTTTTTTTAAAATTTCTGATTTTACTGTTCCCCACCTTCAATACACCAGCAATAATGGAAATAATGAGTTTAAAGTTGTTAATGTTATTAAAATATTTTTACAAGTACACAACAGCTTGGCGTCTTCCTTGGAAAAAAGGGTATAAATTAGCAGAAAAATCAAGACTGGACAGTATTCTAGGGAGTTTTGAAAAGTATCAAAGGGTAGAAATACTTTTTCACAATGTAAGAATTGGAATTCACCATTCAGTGTCAGATTCCTCTTTTTTTTACTAGCTGTGATAAAAGGTTTTGAAAATAGATAACATGTAAAATACTGCTTTTGCAATTAGACATTTTTTGACTTGCCCTGTTACCAACTGGAATTTTTTTTTGTTTGGCTGTGGTTTTTTTGCTGATGTCATTGTCACAGAATTTGGTTTAGTTTAGAGCATTTTTGCTTTTGGAAGCAGCAGTCTACCTCTGGCAGTGTCACTGACATGTTGCCCTTGAACCCTATGCACACAGGGATTCCGTCCTGCACCTGAGATGCGTCTGAGCCAAACTCTGAGCAGCTAATGTGGAGCAGATAAGCCCTGTTACCTGAGCGGGAATGGCACAAAGATGCATGTCTTCAAGGATGCTCCTCAGAAATCGCCCTTTACCTCCGCATAGACTAATTAAGTTGATTTTTATCTAGAGGTTTACCCTAGTGAGTCAGTCGTCTTCCATTTTGCATTTGGAGGGCTGCTACATCCGAATGTGGGTTTGGTGGATGAATCTCTTGTAATTTTGAATTCTGTGGTGTGGATTCATGTGCTGAGGCACACTGAATGTCTGAAGCTATGCTACAGTCTTATGAATTGATAACAAAACTGTATGTTAAATCTTAACAGTGCAGCACTGCATTGTCATTGTAGGGGATTTTCCCAATGCTACAATTCTATTTAAATGTCTTACGGGAAAAACAAATGTTGGAGAGGTGTCTGCATAGAACCTTCCTCTATATTAATTCTCAGTGCTCCTTTATTTGTACCAAGATTCAGGGCTATCATGTAGATCTCTTCCTTGTAAGGCCTAACTTTTTTGTAACACTATATTTACCTCATCATTACTCCATTACTTTTCTGCATGATATCAGAGTTACATATACAACACTTGCATTTCTCTATCCTCTCTGCTGCCTTCTCCCCCAGTTTTCTTAGTTATTTTGTATGTCTGCGAATCCTTTCTTAACTTTAGCTTCTAGAATGCATTGTTGTGTTTTGGGTGTGGGCTCTTAACTCTGTGGTTTATTTCAAGTGGAAAAAGCCACTGAATGCTTGCAAACATATGGCCATTCAATAATATACTGAATAAAGACAACCGAAGTGGCACCAAAAGACTTTGTGAGATGCTGAACTGAATTCTGCAAACTGCTGAAATAGCAAGATCCTTGGATCACTGGAGTATGCTGCAGGAATGATGCAAGGGCCAGTACATTTTTCTGAAAAGACCTTTGGAACGCTACATGCTGCTTTCAGGTGATGCTGGTTCCAGCATCGTTTGCAAAGAGGAGCTGATCTTCAAAGGATTGCTACTAGTTACCAGAGAACAACATCTGCAGAAAATACAGCTGGATGGCCCTGAGGCTGGTGGTTGGCTGACATAATGGGCTGTACAGTAGTATTAAGAGAGGTAAGATCATCTGATGGTAACTGCGAGTCTGCTGACTGACTGAGGCCTTAATACCCATTATTTGTCAAGAGGCAGATCTGGAGAACTGAAGTTAGAAGTTAGAGCTTTTCCATAACCAGTTAATTTGAGGGCAAACGGTCACAGATGGTGGTGTGATCGGAGTAGATCAAGACTACAAGGAGATGGTGGGCTTCACGGAGAGTGTATTGATGCAGACAGACTGTTATAAGGGAACAGGATGCACATTGGTGTTCCCAAGTGTGCAAAAGAAAGAAATGGCTATCTTTTTGTTTGAAATACAGAAAGTAGTTTTACAGAAACAACCTTACAGCAGCTCAGGAGAAAGACGATTCTGTAGTTTTGTTTCAGCAGTTCAAGACTTCACACAGCAACAATTTGTTCTGCACCAAACAGATGCTCTGTGCCATTGCAGTTTTCCCCACAGTAGCTGCTCAAGAAAAGCTGGTCCAAAGATAATTCCTTCTAGGATAAGGTGACCCCTTCTAAAAAATGACATGCAAACATCTTTATGAGTAAACCCAGGATCTGCAAGGATTCTGTTTCTGTGGTTGATATGACTGTTCAAATGCAGAATACATTGCCACCAGCATCCTGGTTACATTGCAGGTGTGGAAGATGCTTACACAAGCAAATCATACAGTGTTGGTGGACATGTCTCCAGTTAATTGCTAACTTCTGGGTGAGTATCGTGTTGTCATCCTTTACATTTCCATAAATAATCAAAGCTCCATGACGTTCTTGGAACAGAACATTTGTCACCAGATCAAACTCTCCAGCCTTGGCCTTGCTTGTTACAACCTTGTTGCAACCAAGAACCTGTGCCATTAACGCAGCGACCTTCACTGACTGGACTGTTACTTAAGATGGTGTTTTCAACTTCCAGATGTTGCCAGTTCCTGCGAGGTTGTGCTGGTATTTTGGATAACATTGCTCATTAAAAGTTTAGTCAGAAATGGAGGTGAGATTGCTCTGAAGCTCAGGGCTTAGAAATGGCTGCAAAATAAATGGTTTGTTTGAAGTCACAGAGAAAAATGCAGTGAAGCTCTGACAACAGCAGTGACTCAGGATGTTGCAGAGGAGCTTGTGCTCTGCAAGTTATTTGAAGAGTCCACTGCCAACTAGAAAGCACCTGGTGTTCTGTGCTCAATTAGAAATGCCCTTCTATGGGCATGACCTTCCACAAAAGAACAAACTGAAAAATCTCTGGGCTCACAGCTGCAGCCCGGGACATTGTGAAATATGAATAGATGATAATTCTGCTTTATATTGATTGCTCAAGAGGGGAGAGCACTCTGGCTTTTAAAATATTGTTTCTACAGCGTGACCTTTTTGTAACTGTGGGTACTATTCTGAAAGTGTTTTATCTAAAACCAGCCTTTGTAATTGGTTTTATTTGAACACAGGTTGCACTGCCAATCATAGGGACTCTGCAGACACACAGATGTGCAGGACTGACCTTACTTTCTCCTTGAGAATGAATTTTTGGTGTTTTTAAATGTTCTTCTTATATCTACTGTTTCTTACTCCCAGACCTGGAAGTTAGAAATAGAAAACAATTACGCTGTTGAATATTCTGTGCTTGCTCTCTGAGAACCAAATGACAACAGGTTTTATATAGAGATGTATAGATATGTATATACACATACATGTTCTCAGGTATTTATTTTTAAATAATGTAAAGTATTTTTTATCATTTTTGTTCTCTGTGTAAAGCTACGGATGACACTTATATGCTATGGGAAATCCAGTAAAATATTTTCTTTGAAGTCAGGTTTTTTCATCTATCTTGTAGTTTTCATATTCCCAGCTTTTTACTTCACCACTTGATTTTAGCTGCTTATTTTCCATGATGGCGGTAAGACAAAAAGATTGATGCTGTTGGGTACAGACCAGCACTTTTAAAAACAATTCTTATAAGTCTAGTAGAACAAATAGTGAAAAAGCAATACACCTTAGGAAGGAAATTGCCACATTTGGCTCATGCTAATTGGACTTTATGCTGTATCATTAAGAGTTGCTTAGTAGGTAATCTACAATGCCCATTTTATTGGATTAGCAAAAACAAGAACAGTGTTTGACTCTTGTACACAAAATTAAAATTACCCTATGAAAAACCCTATGAAAACTATGTTAAAAAAATTACTAAATTTGGGAAGGCTGTAGAAACACTGTAGAAGCTGATGATAGGTGTGATTGCTTGCTGTAAAAATGCTGAAAGTCATCTCAAAAGGAGAAAATAGAAACTTTCTCAAATTTTAGGTATTTGTAAAGTTTGTATGTTACCATAAAAAAAGAAAAAAGCTGATCATGGGACTTAATGACATGGGACTTCACCTCCTTGTACAGTTAGATGAGAGGGAATTAGTATATAAATATGGACCTATCCTCACAGGTGTTGAGTGCTGACCTAAGTCTGCTTTTCCTTGAGATCCATGCACAGCTCTCCTTGGTTTTACTTGAATAGCCATTCTCAAGCAGTCTATATCAGGCCTGTTTTTAAAAATGGATTTGCTGAGATTTATATATGCAAAGACGTGCGTTTATTCTCTGGCAGCCTGCCTCTCATCCTCTCCCACCCCAGCTGCCCCCCACCAAGATGAGCACCAACCTGTGGGGTTTGGGTGGTGGAGGAAAGTCTGCATGCCGCTTCCATCAGAGGCTCGCTGTGCTCTCACTCCTTTGTGCACCCTTGCTCAGAGTAAGTATCTCCCTCAAAAGCCCCTGGGCCACACAATGGCCTCGTTGTCTCAGTGCTCGCCTGCGCTGCCCTGTCTGGGTGAAGCTCTCAGTTAGGCATCTCCCATTTTCACCGTGCTCATCTCTCCACCTGAGCTGTTGTGTGTTCACCTGAGCTGCTACAGCAGGCTGGTGAGCCGGGGCACCCCAAAAAAGAGGATGCAGCCCTGGCTGCGTGGCTCCATTGCCACTGTCTCACTGAAACGGAGCTTTTCATTAAGTCAAGGGAGAACAGCTCATGTAGCTGCTGCTGTGAACGTGGCACCTGGCACAGCCCCAGTTCCCGTCCCGTGGTCCATGGTTCACACTAATACTGTATTTCATGCTGTGCAAAGGGAAAAAGGTTTTGCTATCAGCTAGAGATACCAGTCTGCCCTGGTGGACCCTGTTTTATCTTTGAGACTGATCTCCACAGTCTCTCTGTGCATCACTTCACCTTCTCTCAGAGTTGTGCTGTGACACAGGGCAGCTCTGCACGCAGGAGGCAGAGGAAGGGCTGTCTTCTCCAGATGAAAAGTGATGTCTGATCTCTCAATTGTAGTAATTGTACTGTAACCTGGATTAATCTGACCTTCCGATGCCATATAATGGGACAGCAAATTTTGCTGAGCAATGTTTCATGAGCAGGCTCACTAAGGGATGCTAATCTGGAGCATGAGCTTCCTTCATACCAAATAAGGATCTCAGATGTGTATTTGAGAGAAGAACCCTTTCAAAAACATTTGCTTAAGATGGGAGCTTCTAGGGCTGGTTCAGTCACTGTAGACAGGTCCAAGTCATTAAAAGAAAAAAAACCCAGGTATAGTTTATTGCTTGTCAGTTTCCCCAAAGTTATTTTGACACACAGGTGGAACATTCACTAGGAACTTCTTAAAGCTCTAATTAGCTGTACATGAGTAATAAGGGCTCTCATGGTAAATACTGACATAGATGAGTATGTAACGGCTCTTGGCCCTTGTCAGCTTAATCAGTGTGGTCACATCTCCCTCTTTTGGCTGCCACAGCCTGGAGCAGGAATCAGCAATTCTTAATGTTTAGCAGACTTTGCTGCTGTTCATCTGTATGGACTGAGTGCATTGCTGTGGTTGGGTTATGAATGCTATTGGAAATATAAAGGGATAGCCTCAAGGAATTGTTCCCAGAGGAGACAGTTACAGGTGCCTGTGGGCTTTTTGCATATACCACAGAAGTGTGGATAGAGGGAAGGAAAGGATTCTTTATTTAAAGGTGAAACTCAGTCACCAGTAGGTGAGTGCACTACTCAAATTGCTTCCTCAGGTAATTAGTGGGAAATAGTGAAGCAAGAACCCACCCAAGCCTAAGAGTCACAGCTGTAGTCACAGTGTCCAAATGCTTCTTGAATTCACACAGGCTTGGTGCTGTGACTGCTTCCCTGGGGAGTCTCTTGCAGTGCCAAACCCCTTTTACAAAGGATAAAAAAACTTTTCCTAGTATCTGACTTCAACCTCCCCTGACTCAGCTTCATGCCATTTCCTCAAGTCCTACCACTGGTCACAAGAGTGAAGAGATCAGTATCTGCCCCTCCACTTCCCCTCTTGAGGAAGGTGCACAATCCAGCACTTGGCTTTGTTAAACTTCCTGTGGTTGGTGATTGCCCATCTCTCTAATTTGTTGAGGCCTCTCTGCAGGCCCTCTCTGCCCTCGAGGGAGTCGACAGCTTCTCTCATTTTAGCATCATATGCAAACTTACTTAGTATGCCCTAGAATCCTGTGTCCAAGTTGTTAATGAAGATGTTGAAGAGAACTGGGCCTAAGATAGAGCCCCACAGAACCCCACTAGTGAGTGGACATTGTGGAATTCACACCCTATTCCCCTCATGCTTCAGGTTCCATTGCCCTCAAAATAACCCCAGCTCTCCTCTCCTCCCAGCAGATGTGATGCCTTCTCTGTATCAGTGCTTCTATGACCTAGATGTAGGGAAGGCAGTTTGAGTCCCCTCTTACTTCTTTGCCAGCTGGGTGCTGCTTGCCAAGGCTCTTATGGGAGCACAAGGCTGTGATTCAGCTCCCCCACTTTAGCATTGTGCAGCAGAATTGTGCCTGCCTGCGTGCAACCCCCCTGACCCCAAGCAAACAATTGGCCCCAGAGGAGGCATCTGCACCCCAGGCTCCCCAAACAGGTGGAAGCCAGGGTAATACACAATTCTCTAGTTCCCACTTCCTTGTAATTATATGGCAAATGCTGGAGCAAAAATACTGCTGCAAGTCCTTCGTTCAATCCTCTGAATGTCTTCATTAATGATCAGGTTGTAGAGTCTTTCTCCTTGGAGATACTCAAAAGCTGTCTGGACATGGTCATGGACAACTAGCTCTCAGTGGCCCTGCTTGAGCAGGGGATTGGACAAGATGATCTCTAGAGGTTCCCTACAACATCAGCCACTGCATGACTCTGGTGGGGGGGCACTGCCTTAGTCCCCCAACCTGTTAATTTGCTGACACTCACGAACTTGCATCTTACCAGAGGAAGCACAAAACTGCTTTCCCCAGGGACTCTGTAAAACGGCTTTGTTTCAGCATGATGCCTCCAGTACACCTGTATCTTACATTCCCTAGTTATATGGCCATATATATTTACTGACCCTTCCCTGAGCCAGGCCATCATTTCCTTTTCCAGCAGTGTTGGTTTTGCCAACCCAATGCTTTACTTAAGCTCTGAGGTAGTTATTTCCTGCATGAACAGCACCAGCAGCACGTACTGGATGTTGAACATTTGAGTCTGGCACCCCTAAGCTTTGTTTCACTTCAGAGCAGATTAACCACGAGACATTGGGGCCGGGCGGGGGAAGGGGAGGAGCAGGTTTAAAGGAGCTAATGTTGGTTAGTGGGGGCTGCTCAGCCCCACAGAGATGCCAGCAGGTGGACTAAGCCCTTTTGCTGCAGTCTTAGGCTTTTCCCAACAAAAAGCAAGAAATTCCCAGGGTAATGGTTTAGAACAGAAGTCATCAAATAGGTGTCTAGGAATGCAAATGGGTAACTTACACCATGCGTTTATTTAAAAATGAGTCAAGTAAATGTGGTGTTGTAAAATATACAAAGTTGAAGAAATAAACATACAAACAGAGGCAGGAAATCTGGGTGGCCACACTCATCATGGGGGGAATCACTGTAAAACTGCCCCTATTCCAGAGCCTCCTCATCATGGCCTGATGATACCACACGCATCCTGCAGATGCCCTGCCTATGGATCACCCCATGCACTCTTCTGATACTAGCGTTGTGATTTTTCTCTCCTGAGTCACTTGCTGAGCACTAGTACCCAGCTGACACTCTGCAGCAAACCCAAAATAATCTTGGCCTCCTCCCAGTCTTCTCCCTGGGAGTTTTGCCTGTGTAGGTTGTTCCTCATCCACAGTTACACATCCTTGCTCTCCCAGTGCCCTCCTGCTGTGCCTCTCCCAGGACCTCCCTCCTCTTCACAACCTTTCCCTCCCTACTGCCACTTCTGTCAGGATTAGAGAGCCCTTAACAGAAAATGCTTTGCCATGCTCTATCAGGTGGAAAAGTGGCCACCGAGTCCTGGTCACAGGGTAAAGAAACCTCCTTGGGTTTACACCCACTACAGCAGTGGGGCTGCAGATCTCAGGGCCCAGCTCCCCAGCCTGTGTTAAACCCACAGGGACTGATGGGTCCCAAATAGCATGCTCTTCTTTCATCACAGACACATTGCAAAGCAGAGATACTTGGGGCAGTTTTTCCAGCAGAAACATGGTGTGAGGGGACATGGGCGAGTGTTTAATGTGGAGCTGTTCTCCCAGGTCCTCCCAGGCTGATAGGGGCTGTTTGCAGTGCTGAGCAGTACAAGCTGTGCACCCTGCTCTCTTCCAGCATCATGGACAACAGTTGGTCCCGCAACCAGCACACACTCAGTTGGCCACAGTACACAGCTGTTTGGGGGGGTCTTGTCAAACAGCACTGGAGAGGCAGGGGGGAATGTTATTTGTGCTGGTTACAATAAACACTGGTTTTACATGTCGCAGACAGAGTCAGCTATCCCCTTGGGGTGCTTGAAATGCTGGAGTTCACCAGCTGTTTTCTTTGGACACTGGCATGTTGTATCTGGACAGAAACCGAGTCGTGCTGTTGGACCAGCCTCGTCCGCTAGTCTGCTGTGCCAAGAAAACTTTGCCCACTACTAGGACGTCTGCCTGCTTTATAAACAGCAGGGCTGTTTGCTCTGGTCCGTGGCCCTCTGGAGGAGAGAAGGAAGGCGCTCAGCCAAGGTCACAGGGAGAGCTGGGGCAGGGCAACTTCCCAGGCTCCAACCTGATGGCTTCATCTCTATCTGTTCCTTCTGCAGGTTCCCACTGGCTTTGAGCAGGGGAATAGAATACACAGCATAAAATCTCAGCTCCTGAGGCAAGTGATAGGCCTCACCCAAGCAGCTGTCTTACAGGTCAGAGAGACAGTACTCTGAATAATGTATGCTGTACACAGTGCCCATGAGGTGCTTAACACATGGTGGCTGTGCACAGGACCTGTGGCTGCTTTCACAGAGACTCAGCTGCGGAGCAGTTCCTGGGAGCAGCCGGCAGCTTTGAACCCTTCTGGGATGTCACTGTCCAGTTTAGAAATGATTTTGTAAATGGGTTTCTTCCAGGAGGGGTCGGCGTCCTTGCCCGCCCTGACGGCACTGAAGAACTCCTGCAGCGTCAGACTGGCCACCTCCAGGAACCGCCCTGGCACCTGCAGCAAGATGGGCATCAGCCCATGGCACCACTGTGTTCCTGGCTCCTCCTTACCCCTGCAAACCCCACCATCCCTATCCCCCAGCTCCCCCTCCTCACCTCAAAGTCGTTCCCCTTGTTATAGTGCATGTTGAGGGCACGGAAAAGCTCTGAGTCGCGGGAGACCTGGAGGGTGCAAGCGTCCACAACACCCTCTAGCAGGGCCTGTCGGGCAAACTTCTCCACCTGGATGTAGTAAAACTCACGGAAGTTGCTGAACCACTTGATGAGCTGGGAGGTGATGCAGCGGCTGAACTGCCGGGGAGAGAAGGAGGATGGGTTATGTCAGCTTGGAGCCTCCCTACGCATGAGCCCCCACGAACACAGCCACACAATTCTGGCCTGGCCCAAACCCAACCCTGCCTCAGGGCTGCTGAAACACAAGCTGGGGCAATGACACAGGAGTGTCCACAGTGCTCTCCCCACCGAGATTTGGATCTCAGCTGCCCTGAAGTGGGGAGACACATTCATAATGTGCTTTAATCCCAACACCTCAATTGCACAGAGTGAAGACCCGGCAACCCAGTTCTGCCACAGCCCTGAGCACCTGCTCTGGGGCAGCCCATGCTGAAATGGGTGCTGTCCCCTGGCTCCTGCCAGCAAGGCAGGGAAACACAAGAGTAGCCCCTTCCTCATAGCTGCCCAGTGAGAAAGGCTAAGTGCCACACTCCATGGGGGCTTCAGCCCAGGGTACTGCCATTTTACCTGCACATCGAGGAAGTAGGTCTTCAGCAGAGAGGAGCTGGGGTAGCGAGTGAAGAAAAACATCAGCTTGGCCTTCTTCAGGTGGCCAGGGGTCAGTGCCTCCTGCATGTGCCTTGGGGTCAAGGAAAGCCTGCGCGCGGCAGCCCCCCATCTCAGTGTGTCCCTGAGCACCAGCCCTGACACACACATACTCAGTGCCCATGACATCTCCTCCCCACAGCCTGCCAGCAGGGCACAGAGGGTTCATTTCTGGCTGGGCAGCCCCTGGATTTTCCCTTCAGCACCCCCAAAGAAGCTAATGCTCCCATGGCACTGTACAGGCTAATGGGAACAGGGATTTCCATGAGACACCTGTTCATAGCATAGGATTACAGGACCACTAGCATGGCCTAAGAACAGGCTTGGGAGCTCTTGACTTATACCCACAGCTACGCTACAGCGTCTAACCAACCCTGAGGACCAGCAGTGCCCCTCCATGGCTTAGGACCTCTTTCGAAGATGTACCCTTTTAACCCCCTGTGGAGCAGCAGGGACCCTGGCCTTGCAGAGACCAGCAGGGGCTGTGCCAAGCTGTGGCTCCAGAGGACAAGGGGACCACATTCCCCAGGGACCTCTCTAGCTGCCCCCAAAGGATATCTGAGTCGAGGCAAAGGGTGCTCCATCCATCGCAGCAGGCAGCTCGCTGTGGCCATCCCTGCCAGCTGGCAGCAGTACCAGACTCTCCATGTTGGCAGGGCTCAGGGGCAGGGGATGGTGCTGCTGCTGTCTCACAACCGATGACCTCAGTTTGACAGTTCCCCAGTGCAAGCTGAGGGGCTCTGGAGGACCCCTCTCCAGAGCAGATGGACTCCCATGAGAATCACTGCCACAGAGGCTGTGCTGGCCATAATCCAACAGCTGGCTCAACAGCTGGCTGTCCTGGACAGGGGTGACTAGGCCCAGTGAATAACCCATGCTGGGTATCTGAGATTTTCTGATGCCCTTTGAACTGAAGGAGCCAGCATGAGAGCCCGGGCTCTTTTCCAAAGCTCCTGACAGGACTTTAGCCTGGGCTGAGCCCAGCGAGCCTGGTGCGTTCATGGGAGATGGCTTAGCAAGCGGCTTTCTGCATTTCCCACCAGCAAAATACTCTCTCCTGGCATCTGGCCCCAGCACTGGGCAGCTGTGGTGCTGCTGCTGGAGATGGCTGGCTGCCTTTGGCCAGACAGTCTTCAGGACAGAGTCCACCACCTGGGACATTACCCCAGCCAGCTCATGCTTCAGTGCCTGCGAGAGGACCCTCACTGCCGTAGGCAGGCCACCTGAGTCACATTTGTCCGTGTCCTCCTCCAGCCCACGCACCTCCAGGATGCTCCTCCAGAGAGGTGCTTTGAAGGGGTTGCTGGTGACAGTGGCACTGTCCTTGTCCAGTCTGTCTCCAGGCCTTTCAGGAAGTGCCTGCACTTTCTCAGAATCTTCCTGGGTTTGAGCAGCATCCCCAGAGTCACAGACCTGGTAGAACTTTTCCTGAAGCCGCCTCAGCTGCTGCTCTAAAAAGCAGAGCTGCTCCTTCAGCTGCTGGCAGCCCTTGGCATGGGAGCTGCCACCCATGGGGGCCACTCGTCCAGCCACCCCCAGGCCCTGCTGGGGCACCCTCGGCTTCCTCTTGTTCTCCCAGGGCATCTCACCACCCCTCTCCCTCTCATGCCTAAAAGCTGCCTCCAGGCTAGTGCCAAATGCCTGAGGGGTTGGTGGGAGGCTCATGCCTTGGATGATGCTCTCCACCCTGGCCCTCTTGGCTCGTAGATGCTGGTTGGAGAACTGGTCCCCATCACCAGCACAGGGCATGGGAGCCGAGGCACGGGTCCTGGGGAAAGCCAGAGCTTGTGCTCCTTCTCCAGAAGATGCACCACACTCATCCTGAGGCAGGGCCACTGCCTGAGAGGAAGGGAAAAGGATGGTGGAATCCAGGCTCCTGCCAAACATTGGCTGGCTGAGGAACTGTGATATGAGGGATGCATTGGAGGAAGACAAGAGAGAGTCAGTCTGGAAACAGGGCTCCGAATTCAGCCCCTGGCCATGCCCTGAGGTGGCACGGCCTCTGTCCTGCTCAAAGCCAGTCCTGCCATCCATTTTGTCTTCTTCCTGCCTGGACAGTGGAGAGCTGACCTTCAGCTGGTTGGGGATCATTTCCAGTGTCAGACTAGCAGGCTTCCCGAGTGTTTGATGTTTCAGCATGCTAGCAGTGTGGAACTGGAGGAAGAGCAAGAAACAGGACCTCATACAGCAGTTCTCCATGGACGTGGCCAGATATTTTTCCTCACAGATTTCCATGGCATCACTGCTCCCCTGCAAAAACTATATCACCAGGGAATGACCCAGGCAGAAACCTCTAGGCACTGCAAAACCTGTGAGCAGGCTGTTGGGTGGCACATCACAGCAGCAATGCCCTAGGCACTGCCACAGCTCCCATCTACCAGCCAGGCATTCATTGTGCCCAGAGTACATTTTACCAGGTCTGGGCCCCAGATGTGCCTGGCAGCACACAGCCAGTTGCATCCACACCAGAGCCACTTCAGGAAACTCCCCTCTGGGCTTGTGGAATCAGGTACAAGGGTGGTGAGCACCACATGGAGCCCTCTGCCACATATGACTGGGCAAGGTGGGTCTGGGGGCTCCTGGGTGCTGACAGAGCACAGAACAGCAGCTTGCATCCCTGGTGAAGGCATTCATGCCAGGGCATGGTTGCTGCTGGCTTCTACCAGCCCCCAGCTCCCACCAGCAGAGCCACCAGGGCATTGGTGGCAGCACTGGGGGGCTGGGCCAGCTCAAACAGGCTGGTGGAAAGGGGCACAGTGAGGGTAAAAGTGTGATGTGACCTGCTGCGAGCAGGACCAACTGAGATGTTCGGGCTAACACAGCACGAGGTTCCTAAGTGCTTGGCAAAACAATGAATAAAAGGAATGGGGATGGGGATTATTAGGGAAGAGAAAAACTACTGAGCCAGCGGCCCTGGGCTTAAAATTGTCATGCTGACTCCACTCAGGGATCCACCCCCTCCTCTCATTCCCTCGCTCAGACAGTTTTGCAAAAGAAGGTGTAAAAGCTCATATGCTGGGCAATTACACAGTAACTGTTCCTGTGGGATGCTTCTTCCTCATCCACATTAATTGGCAGTAGCTTTGCACCACTGAATTAGGACAGCTTGTGTGTTTTCTAGACATCTTTAAAGTCTGAGATTCTTTTGCTATACCCAGAAATGTCTGATCATTTTCAACACCATCAATCTTCTGTCCCCATGACTGACTGCTCCACAGCGAGTCCTCCAGGCAGTGTAGAAAATGGGTTTCTTCTCACTGTTTTTTAGCAGGTTGCCTTTCTTCAAATGGCCTTGTATTCCAGGCAGGTGTCTGGGAGAGCTCTACCTTTTCCAGAGCTCTAGTCTTTACAAACAAAGTCTTTTCTGGGTTATCTGATACCACTTGTTGGTCTCCTGTGTCTACCCACCCCTCTTGACCAGTAGGATTTCATTTTCTTAACAGTCTGTCGTGGGGGCTTTAAAACTGCTCAGTTTATCAACAGTCAGTGCAAGGCCAGGCTGCCGGCCGCTCTCAGCATCACACTTGGCCTTGTGTAACAAGCTTCACCATTGCCTGCAGTTGCCTCTTAGAAGGCCAGCTGCATCCGAGAAAGTCACACAGCAAACACATTGCAACCATAGATTCCATTCCCCCTTAAGCCTTTCTGCAATGGCATAGGCACAAGACAGCCAGTCCTGCTACCTCACTTGGTTTGTAACAGAAACACCTTTTGGCACTTGCTCACAATTTCTCACCTCTAGTGTGTTCAAGAGCAAGGTCAGGGAGCTTACCTGTCCCCTGTGCTGAGGCTTCCCAGCCCCAGGAACCTGGGGCAATACACCCCTTGTAAGCAGATCAACTCAGAGCTGGCAAGGAGCCCTCCACTTGCTTAAGGTTTCTAGCACCTCCATCTTTCTGCTGGAGATTTGGAGGGAGAGAGGGAGCAGAGCCTGTGGCAGCTTGCTGTGGGTGGCCTCATTTCCCCCTCACAGCCTCCCTGGCACTGCAGGGACCAGGAGGTGCTGCCCCAAGCAAACTGCTCCTGCTGATGCAGCCCTTTCCTGGCCGACTTAGCAGGTGCGTGCTTTGGTTCCTACTCTTACTACCAGCCTTCACCAGTGCCACCTTCCAAAACACTAAAAAGCAGCCGAGGCTCCTCTCACCTGAAGAAAAAGACTGAGGAACGAAGTGAAGATGCTTAGAAGAGAAGGCAAGTGTGCCCTCTCCAAAACTGGAGCCAATCCACATGGGCTCCCCAGGTGCTCCTCGGTGAGAGAGCCGTGCTGCCCCTCCAGCACTGCAAATCTCCCCAGAGCCTACCCCGGCCGCCAGATCCCTCTGTCTTCAGCCGGCAGTCCCCAACCCTTGCGGATCGCACCTTTCTGCCCCACTCACCTCGGCTCCAGGGGTGCGGGGAGCAGTGTGCCACAAAGTCCCGCAGTGTCCCGCAGGCAGGGGCCGTGGGATGCTGCAGAGCCAGCGCGTCGTCCTGCTGCGCTCAGGTCCTTTAAAGAGGGAGTGGGGAGGCCGGAGGCAGCCAACCAGCTG
Organism: Cephalopterus ornatus; assembly: GCA_013396775.1. Taxonomy (NCBI): domain Eukaryota; kingdom Metazoa; phylum Chordata; class Aves; order Passeriformes; family Cotingidae; genus Cephalopterus; species Cephalopterus ornatus. The sequence continues at coordinate 77,585 of VZRE01015737.1, read as the reverse complement.
GGAACGACTTCTGAATATGCAGATGGACATCCAGGAGGTCAGGTCCAGCGTCAGAGTCCAGGCACCTTCCCTGCCGCTCGGCCATTTCCCGCACTCATAGCCCCTGGAGTCAGACAGGCAAGGGCTGCTGCCGAGCTGCTGGCTGCCCAAGTGGGCAGAGAGCCAGAAGAGCAATCCCCCCCTACAATTTGGCCTGGAAACCCCATCCCGGACCCAGGATGGTGAACCGTTGGTGAGACAATGCAAATACACCATACTGACAAGCAGTGCCACAGGCAAGGAAGGAGCCCGCTCGGAGCCCACATGCTACCAATCTCCCATGGAGAGCGCCCAGGCATTTCCAGTGTCCCCCATGGGGACACGGATGCGTTTTGGCTGAACGGGAGGTCTGCAGTGTAGGACATGGCTGGGAAATGGAACAACACAGGAAGAGCAGCAATACAGGGTCCGTTGTCGCAGGGTGCTTTAGAGGCAGTGCCACAGCCCGCAGAGCTGGCATCCCTCCCGCCTGAGCACGCCCCAACACCAGCCCCAGGACAAACTACCTTGCCCCAGGGGCACATGTGGTTGCCAGACACTTAACTTCATGCAGGAGCTGCAGGTGGGCGGACAAAAGCTGAGCCACATATGCCACTCCTGGGGCTTCATCTGCTTTGCCTTCACAGGCTTACTGAGCATGGCAATGTTTAGGATATTCACTGGATAGGAAGGAGGCTGTGGTTAAAAGCAGTTGACATCAGGTGGTCAAAAAACAGATCACAGAGAAATTCTTGGCAGAGAGCCTTTCTGGTTCAGTTGCCTTTTATTAAAGCAGTCAGCACATCCTCAAAGCCTCAGGGACTATCCCCTGTTAATTTTTATTCAACCTCTTTCCTTTGGAAATGATCCCATATTTTGAAGGTTGCAGTTTACCATTCATGTATTATTAAGCAATAAATAAATTAAGGACATGTGCATAACCCAGACTTGGCTCCTTGAGTGATGCCTGGCTGCAAGACATCCCTTTATAACTATCGCAGGCTAATTCTCAGGTTCTGCAAATAGGTTCGTTGGGTTTTCCCCCACCAACCAGTGGTTCCCCACCTGGAAGCAGGCAGAAAACAGAAACTAGCTGGGGGATTCTCAAATGTTTTCAGCACACAGACCACATCTGAGGAACAGGGCTTACTTGTCGATTCATTTGCCAGTTTGCCACAGGGAGATGACCTCATTGCCCACTTCTAACTGTGCAACATCCCACTGGCTGACGCTTGCGGCAATGTCATTCCACACGAGCCCCATGGTTTGCCAAGGTGAGCAGGAAAACCACTGGTACGGCTTCCCTCCAGCAATCCAAACCCGGTTCAGTGAAGAGTGTCATGAAATGGCACTCTTTGGTAATACATAGGATTATTTGTCATTACGTATATTTATTATTACAAGTACATATATTATGACATAATATGTATATATACAAATCTATGTGTTTAGAAGTATATACGCAATACATACATATTATATATGTCTATTATTATTACATATCTGGTGATACATAGGAATATTACTATTACAGCCCCGTCCCCACCCTGCCCCTGCCCCTGCGCCCTGTCCTCCCCCTGCCCCTCCGCA
>VZRE01015737.1:38507-75580 GCA_013396775.1 Cephalopterus ornatus | reverse complement strand
CCGGCCCGGCCCGGCGGGAAGGGCGGCGGCACCGGGCAGGGCCGGCCGGCCGAAGGGCCTCCGATCGCCGCCGCCCTCGCCCGCCGCGTGCGGGGCCCCACTCTTGGTAGCCACCGGCCTGCGCTGGCACAGATCCCCCGGCGGGGTCCGCCCGGGGCAGGAACGGCAACGAAGCGGTGTCTGGTTTGGTGTTTGATTTCTGTGCTCGGCCTTCAGAGCAGCCACTGAACCGTAGCAAACGGCGGTGACCTGCTCTGGCGGCACCGCGGGTGGCACAGCCCGATGGCAGCTTAACCCCGGGGCTGCCCTTGGCCAGCTGAGTCCTGCTGTTTGGTGACTCCTGGACACATCTTCCCTTTAAAATAGCAAACGTGCACAGCCTTTTGTGCACACATCTATGTGCACACCTATAGGAGGAAAAATACCACTTCTCTTCCCGGTGACCAGCTGGAGCCTTAGAGCATGGGACTTGATTTTAGCCATCGTGTGAATGTAGGCACGCAAGTGTTGACAGCTGATTAACTGTGTTATGCTTCCCCATGGGGTTGCTCTATGGTTAATGCTTGTCTTTGGGCTTGGCAAATAGGTTTGTGTTTATAAACATGTAAAAATGCACTATAAACAACTTATAGGTAACTATATAGTATAGTTTGTTATATATAGATACAAATTGATTATAGTGCAGTTTAAAACAGGCTTATTTAAGTGGCAGTTTAGCAATATTTACATTTTGTCGGCTCTCAGTGGTGCTGTGCAATTATACAGAGAAGGGCAGAAGTCAGAGGGAGTATTCAAAACAGAACTAGGTGGCAAATCAGGAGGTTTTAGCCAAGTGCTAGGAAAGTGAGATACTTTTAGTTAACCTGTTAGTCGTACTGGAAAAGTTGAGTGGTAGTAGTTTGGTTTCCATTTGAGCAGTGATACGGGAAGTAAGTTTTGAGACAGGGATAATACAAGCTCTTTGGAGAAACAGAAAGAAATGCCAGAACTTGACAAACTTCTGAGGGCAAAAATGAGAACAGTGGACACGTAGAAAATTCAGAAGTGGAGGGTTGAATGGGAGAAGAGTAGAGTCAGTGAGGGTGAGGAAGGGTTGACTGGACTTTGATGGTTGGCAAAAGAAAAAGGTTCTGAATTCCTATATCAAGTAGAAATCATGAATGTGCATCAATAGCCTGTAGCATGTGAGAGTCAGGGTGGGGGCAGGCAGCTGTTGAAGGATGACCTGAAAAAGTCCAGAGAAGAGCTAGTCTGAAAAAGAATAGTTTGATCAGGAGCTGCATTTGGTGCTTTGAGAATCAAGTCCTGTTTATCTGGGAAGGTGTTTGTAAAGAACTTTTTCTTCCCTGTTTGATCCTCCTCTCTGCTGGAGGAGTTCTCAGCCTGTTGTCTTAGTAACAGTATCCTTCATCACTCAGCATTGTTATCTCCATCCCACCTTGGCACCTGCCCCCCATGCTGTATGTAATAGTGTTGATATCCATGAAGGCTGTGCAGTGGGGTTTTTGTGTGCACCAGCGGTTCATGCTCATCCTTGTCGAACCAGCATTTGCTTTGCTCTGAAAAAGCCATGACTGGAGAAGTGATTGCTGCTTTGCCTGTCGTTGGAGCTGCCCAGCACGGGGCTTCTGTTTTGCCTCTGTTGAAATGAGCTGCACTGTCCTGTATGTCAGTGTTTACCTGAACTGGTCCCTGATCTCACTGTTGGTACACAGGCTGTTGCTTTAGCTGATGTATTCCATAATTTATTTCAGTGTGTAGTGACCTACTGGAAGGTGATGGCTCCTTGAAAGATATGGCCTGAGACGATGTGTACCAAGGTCATTTTGGCATAATAACAGTTGTAAAAACAATTCTGAGAAGTCATGTGAAACGAGGGGGGAAAATTAATCACTTGATACATGAGTCACTAGCTAATTAGACCAAGATTTCTTTCTCCAGGCGAAGGCTGTCTCTTTAAAATGACCCAAAGTGCTAATGTTGGGTAGCAAAACCGAAATGTTTCCATTTTCCCTGAAAAAGCTCCAATAGCAGGCAGATTTAGCCAGGTGATACCAGAACAGATACAATCACTGTGATTCCTTCATGGAAAAAGGGAAGGGAAACAGCGCTGTCAGGCGTCTTCTGGAGCTGCATGTCATTTCTGAGGTACCATAGTTAAGAGACAGGCACACAGCATTTCTGCAGAATGCAAGCCAGAGAAATCTCAGGATTTTTTTATTAGTGGCTTTCTCCTCACATTAAGCTCTTTCCCTCATTTCTTAAAGATAGAAGGATAGAGTGGTACCGATTTCTTCCTTCACTTTGCGGCAATTATGAAACACAGACTTGGTGCCTCTCAGGGAAGAGAGCTGCAGATGTGTTTCCTCACAGCGATTTGTTTTTAGGACAGGCCTTCTGAACTTTTTTTCTTGTTTTAACTTCACAATAAACTGGTCCTGAGCAAATAAAATTGTCTGGTTTTGCTTCGTTCTGAGGCTGTTCCTTTCTTAACAATTTATTTTTTTAGCGTGCTAGGAATGCCTTTAACCACTTTTTCAATAAAGCACCCAGGAAAACATTAGTGGGCAGAGGAGAACTCAGATCACTTGATATTCTGTTTGACTCGATGTTATTTGGGACGCACTGGAAAGTGGGAAGAATTTGATCAACACAGGAACTACCATATGTGCTGAGGATTGTGGCGCTTTAGATGGCTGACCCAGCAGAGTTAAGTTGGAGTTTGTCTTACTGATCCTGGCTTAGGCCTGGCTCTACACAAACCAGATCTGAGTTAGCAGGGACCAGTGCTGCACCAAGATTAAGCGTCGTAACATTCAAGATGACTGCAAAGTCTGCGCAGTGCTTCCTGCTTTTCCTTCCCCAGCCAGACTTGGGGCAGGGGCTCCAGTAAGCCCTGTGAGAAGCTGGTTTTTCAGGACCGTTGTGATCCCTGCAGTGGACCAGCAAGCAGGGTAGCTGCATGGTGCTGTGCTGGACCTTAGCTACAAGTCAGCCTGGCTGCCTGCATCCTTGGCACAGCTAATCATAACCGTTTTGAAATGCCCATCAGTCATTGAGTTGACTCTGTGAATATCCAAGAAACCAAATCCATTGATAAGCTTGGATAATTAAACTGCCAGTGGGTCATTTCCAGGCCCGTTAGCAGTTTTGATATGAACTATACACTGAATATATTTTTTTACGCTACAGCACTCAGTCCTGTAGATGGTATGCCAAGCTTAAGTGTATTGCTGGTCCTTGGTCTCTATGTTGTCTTACCACACATCTCCTCAAATTATTCTGATACGTAAGATCAGTTCATTATATCCTGTCCTGCTTGCTTTGATGAAGCTGAAATCAGGGCTTATACGCAGACTTCAGGTATTGAAGGTGTGAAGGAAATCTGACTTTTACCTCTCACTTTAGCTGGAGGATAAGGGTGCTTTGAGCTTTTGAGTATCTACCTTGTTCTAAACCAGTCAACTGCATTTTAGTCATGGTTACTGTGATATTTTCCTATTGCTTTTAATGAGTTCTTAGGTTCTCCAGATGTTCATATTTGATGCTAGAGAAATGTATAATAACAATAGGGAAAGTAACTGGAATATCTTTGAAATGTCTTTTGAGGACTGTTATGCTGAACAAGGAGTGCAGTCAATGATTACATGGGTATGCAGTGAAACATCAAACAAAGGTGGAATTCCTGTCTTGCTGATAGTGTTAGAAATTTTGCCATTGAGGGCAGTTCTGGCCTTCTGGAGTTCAAAGGCTTCATAGCTTTAGAACAAAGTTTAAAAAAACCCTAGATGCTGCATTTGTGACTGTAGAAGTAAACATCATGGGATGTTTTTTCATCATATCCAGTAGCTACCCTTGACTTTCTCATTCATAGCAAATTTTATTAGGAATCTGTTCCTTCTTGAATAGGAACGTGTGTGTGAGAAGGTCAAAACAGCTGAAGCCACAGCTGAAAACCAAAAGCATCAAATTTGACATCACTGTCACCAGAAAGCACCCTGGAAGGAGACAAAGCAAAGAGAAGGGTGTAGGTGCTCTCACCGTCTCCTTCTCTACCACATTATGGGAAAGTAGCATGCCTGCAGACTGGAGCATGGGAATGGTGGGTCCTGTCTCTGATTCAGGAAAAACCAACGTCTTTCTAGGATGGGTCTATCTTCTTGTAATACTGATAGATCCTCTTCTCTCTTGCAGGGAAACTGTACTCTGGCAAGATGCTCTCTGTCTGGTGAGTCTAACACTTTTATTTACAACTATCTGGAAAGAACAGAGCTGATGATGGAGGTTGGTAATAGGTTTTATTTGGGTTTATTTCAATCAATCATGTAATGAAGAAACAGTGAAATGAGCTAAGTTTCTGTGTGAGTGCCTCCCTTGCATAATGTACATGCTGCCAGATCCCTTTGGCTCTGGTGAAGATTTCAACAGCACAGCACAGAGTATTTCAAGCATTGCAGTGCTTGTAGCATGTGCTGTTGCAGAGCCCTAGGTCTCTAATAAACTCCCTTGAAAATGATAGGTGAATATTGTGACGTATCAAATCTGGTTTGCCTGTGAACTGCACTTTGGTGCTCAAACTGTTTTTTCTTACAGCTCTGTTTCTTCTAGCTGTACTGTGTTTATATAGCATTACATCACTCACTTCTGATTCCACTTTGAGAAACCAGTTAAGTCTGCTTACCTTTTTTGGTTTCTAGAGTTCCAGTTCGGCTCTTTAATAGGGGATGGTGTAAAAATTATTTTTTTTTTTTTTTTAAATCAAATGGGGAAATGGTTCTTCCTTCTAGCATTGTGTAATTGAGTTAATTATGTTCTCCAGTTACTACTCTGACTCTCTTTAAGATCAGTCTGGAAAATTGCCCAGTGCCCTGTAAGAGACAAAGGACAGGAGTTGAGTTCGTAATAAAAATTGCAGTGTCAGGGCACATGAGCAGTGTGGGAAGGAGACAGTGGGGTATGTGAAACTGAGAAGCTATGCAAGTACTTCTCTGTTGTGAGTTTTGGAAAATAAATTCTCTGGACAGGGAGTGGACAGAGCAGAGGAATAATGGTAGCTGGGTACTCTGCTCTACACCCTCTTTTCATTCTTTCTTCCTCCTTACCTGTCCATGCGACTGTGAGGCTTTCTGGGAGGTGCCTCTAAGGGGGCTGCCTCGCTCCTGCCCTTTGTACTCAGCAGTCCTGGAGGTGTTCCTCATGACTGTTTCCTGGTTTCCTTCTGACCCAGGTGGCTGCTGCTTTGTTTGCCCTTTTCAAAGTTATCCTTATTAGCTTTGAGATCAAGATATAACTGTTTTTCCCATCCCTGTAAATCGAGATGAAGACAAGACCACTGTTCCTGGCAAGCTCTGGGCAGGTTTGATGGCACTGAGGTGTCTCTGCATGGTTTTATTCCCCTCTTAGTCCCAAGCTTCTTTTAGGGTGGACAGTGGTGTCCTCTGCATTTTTTTACCTAACAGGGACATTTAAGGGCTGGATAACTTTCCTGTTGGGTAACTCCTTTCTCATTCACAGGTGTGGCTGGGAACCAGGGACTGGCTTACGCAAACAGCAGGAAGCTTCTGTAAGTATCTCCAGGAAAGCTGTAATGTGGAGAGACTGGGGCTGCTCTAGCCATGAAAAGATTTGGGGGCTGAGAAACAGAATGTGGTTGGCTGTCATTAAATCCTTTTGCACATCTTAGGAGCATGGAGATAGCCCTAACAAAATCTAGGTTTTGCAGGTCAGGAACTGAAAAGAAGCTTTGTCTCAAACCAGATATCAAGGGCAGGGGAGGGACAGGAATCAGGAAGCTGGTGACTAGAGGTGTTGTTTGCTCTATGATGGTCTTCTGGTAGGTTTTCTGTCAGGAGAAATGGGGTCGTGTACAGAGCAGTGGTCATATGACAGGGTTTGCATTGCTAAGGTGGTCTTGTAAAAATGTATTTGGGTAAATAACCATAAGAGCACATGTATAAAAGCCTGAAGTACTGGTCTGTTTGTATGAAGTAGCCTGTGCTAGAGGAAATGCTAAAGCATGTTTGTTTCAGCTTTCCAAACGTGATGTCAGTAGATATAAAAATCATCCTTTAGAACTCTTGCAATTTCCAGCTCCCTGTGAAGAAACATGGTGGAGAGAAATAGCTGTCTCTTGGATGTGTTACCATAGGCAATTTATGGTGCTTTTCCTTTTTTTTCTTTTTTTTTGAGCATTATAACAGCTTCTGTAGAGATGACAGTCCTAATCTGGAGGTAAAAAAATGGTTACTGCACTAGTCTTGGGCATAGGGTGGGCTGTCTAGTCACCCTTTAATCAGTGTTTAAACCACAGAAGTTCTGTTGGATTGTCTGCCTCAATTAAAATTCCATACATGTCAGTTCTCACTGAGTTTCTGAGAGCACTAGTGATGATAGGATGCGATGTTTCCTTTCTTTTGGATTGTTGCAACTTGAGCAGTAAGTAGGAGTCCCTTAGAAAAAATACATCGTAACAGCCAAGCAGCCTTTCACATCAGTTAAGCAAGTGTAAATTCTGTGCTTGAGCTTGGTGCCAGCAGCCTGCATAGGAACATACTTCTGTGTTCATACCTTTCTCTCTTCCTGCAGAGTAAATAGCTCCAGTGTCTTCACTGTCCGGTACTTCAGAACCACTGCAGTACGTAGTAAGTAAAAAGTCAGGAGTTAGCAGGATGCTTCTTTTGCTACCGCTTGCTGTCCTGACAACAGCTGAAGCTACCTTCAGTCCTTGGTCGTGGCTCAGTGCTGTTCTGCCTGCATGGACAGCTGAAGGTTTAAATCCCTGGGACCCTAAGGATTTTGTCTGGCATTCCTGTCACAGTGTGACTTTCAGTAAAATGGAAATTCCTCTGGTGTTTAAATATTAATCAGTGTTGAAGCAAGGAGAAGGCCAGCAATTGATGTCTGATGACCTACTCCCTTTAGCAGAATTGTGATGACAAGAACGAAGCAATGCCGTAAGTTTTGAGCTCTGAATGCATTCAAATCTCTGTCTCTCTCACAGGGGATGACGTGGTTACAGTGAACACACCAGCCTTTGCAGAGTCAGTCACAGAAGGAGATGTCAGGTGGGAGAAAGGTAAGCATTTGCCTCTTCCCTGAAATTCTCAGCACCATTGCTGCTGCACTGGACAGTTCAGGGATGCATTGTAGTTCACTGACTGACAGCCTGCTGTGTGCCTTTCAGTCTGTGACAAATGAGGCAGTTAATTGCAGTTCTCCTAAGGGGTAAGGATTGCAGTTACTGCCTTGTTGCCCCAGTCATGGGTGATGTTGGGTGAAGGGAGATGTCTAAGCTGAAATCAGACTCTTAACTGTGCAGTGGATTGGTTGTTTGAGCTAGTCTTTTCTTTAGAAGTTGTGGAGAGCTGAGGTGAAAAAATTCTGGGTTAGTGTGGGAGACTGCTGTGGGTAAAGAGGGGAGGCCGGAGCACACCTCCCTCCTCACAGTGTCTTCATCTCTGTCATTCAGCTGTTGGAGACACAGTGGCGGAAGATGAAGTGGTGTGTGAGATTGAAACAGACAAGGTAGGAGTTTTCTGGACCAAAACTTCTTCTAGTTCTGTAGCAGGTACCCTGTATGGTTCCTCTCCTGCTAAGAACTCTTACAACCTGCAGGCCCTGACTGTGTCTCCTCCTCCCTTTATGGAGAAAAACTTTTCTCATTGACTATGAGAGCTGGCTGTTCCTTAAGTGAGAATCCTTTGATAATTCTTCCTTACTCATACATTTGATTAATGATCAGTGGTGCTGATGCTTGTTGGAGCTGCAGTTCCACTTCTCCTTCCAGTTCCAAGAGTGCTCTAAGCTTTGAAACCTGTTTGTGTTTAAACAAAGAAGAAATCTGCAAGCCAGAGGTTGTCTTCAGATTGTTTTAAATTTAGGCTTTATATTTACCCACCCCTTAAAGGACTGTTAAGCTTTGAAGTTCTTGTTAAATTCTCTGCCAAGTTCTGCTTTCAGTGTTGCTGTCAGGAAGATTCTGACAGCAGGTCAATTCTTGACTGTACCCTGGAGATCAGGCTATATGTTGCGCTGCCAGCATCTCCCAAAACTTCATTGCCACAAAATCCTGGTGGAGGGTGTGAAAACTGCTGCAAATGGTGTGAGACATAGCTGCTCTCTGTGCCAAATTACAATGTGTATCTGCAGATACTGGCATCTTCTCTTGGGCACTGGTTGACCAGCCAATGTTTGGGGGAATTTCACTGATTTTCCTTTTTTCAGACATCAGTACAAGTTCCAGCCCCAGCAGCTGGTGTGATTGAAGCCCTTCTGGTACCCGATGGTGGCAAAGTGGAAGGGGGGACACCTCTGTTCAAACTCAGGAAAACTGGAGGTAAGTCAGTTGTGGGTAACTTGCACAGGCCTTCCTGTTTCCACCAATCTTTTTTTGAAGATGAAAGGAAAACATTTAGAGGGATCCTGAGAGAGGTTAAATAATTCCTCCATTTGTTTCTGTAGCTGGAAGAAAATACTCCTGTCGTCCATTAGAAAAGCATAATTTTATTCTTCTGAGGGGGGAACTTCTGTTCCCTCTGGAGGAGACCAAGCTCTAAGCTAAAACTAGCTGAGAATTCCCCTAATAAACCTCCCTTCTCTGCCCTCTTCTCTGTAGCATCCAGTCTCCTTGGACAGTGAGGAGATCAAGGGTGTTGATGAGAAAAACTCTTTCACCATGGGTTTCTCCTGTGGTGACTCCTGTCAGTTCAGTAGTGCTGAGAACATAAAGGCATTCTGCTGGAGGGTTAGCTTCTATCAGGTTGGTTCTGCTGGAGGGTTAACTTTTATCAGGTTGATTGGACTCTCAGATCGCTGGCATCAGAAGCTGTTGCATTTACCATGGTTCTTCCTTGTCTTTCAGCTGCTCCTGCCAAGGCTAAACCAGCAGCAGCCCCTCCTCCTCCAGCCCCTGAACCTGTAGCTGCTGCTGCTCCTCCCCCTCCCCCTTCTGCAGCACCAATTCCCACAACAATGCCACCAGTGCCGCCTGTGTCAACTCAGCCTATTGACAGCAAACCAGGTGAGGCAACAGCTGTTGGTTCCTCTTCTCAAGCCTCTCTGCTTTGTGGAGAGCATGTAAGGTTAAAGAGCGCAAACAGGCTGGCATTTATGGTGAAGGCCTCCTGCATTATTCCCCTGCATGCCCCAGTATGGAGAGCTCAGCTATGCTCATGGAACTGTCCGAGCCCAGTGCAAGGCTTCTCTTGCACTGCGTTGCTTAAACAAGGAGCTCGAACGTGCTTTCTACCTCAGAGCTTTCTACGTGGCTTCCCTTTCTGACTGATGGTTTTTTTCCCCTCAGTGTCTGCAGTGAAGCCGGCTGCAGCGGCAGCCCCTCTGGGGGAGGCAGTGCCCACCAAAGGTGCCAGATCAGAGCATAGGGTAAGCTGTGGAAATGATATTTTGCCAGTGCTTCTGTTGCTGGGTGATAATCTGTTCTGGCATAAGCCTTGAGCTTTCCGGATGTGTTCATATCTACCTGTACACACACAGCTCAGTGGGACTGTGACAGATAGGGAAATTCTCTGTATGAGGGAACCACTTACAGGTGGGGTGGAGGAAGAGCCAGGACCAGTCTGGCACAGGTCTTTTCTAGGCAAAAATCTTGTCTTGAGCTCTGCTGACTGAGGACAGAAGGACTTGTTGTGATCTGCTTGGTCTGTCCACAAGCCCTCGGCAAAGGGCTGAGGCTGCTGCAGCTGCCCTGTGCATTCTTAAGAGAACGTGGCTGAGCAACCTGATTTTTAGCAGTCTTGCTCTTCTCATGTTAGCCATATGCTGGAAAGCTGTGCATGCTTGGAGGTCCTGAGGAACACAGAGGTCGGAAGTAGTTATATAGTGATGCATTTCAATGCTGCTTTTCAAGTGAACTGTGTGTTGAGCTGAGCAGTGAAATCAACTCTTCAGCCCATCATGCTCCTCAGGGAGACCTGGAGTGAAAACCTTGGTCCTAGGCATCTATTACTAGTCAGCCGATGACAAGAGGAAGGGCATTTTGAGTTTCTTGTGTATTTTGCCCCTTGGATGAACTTGAGGGAGCTTCTGCTTATACCTCTTTAATTTTCAGGTGAAAATGAATAGGATGCGCCAGCGTATTGCTCAGCGGCTGAAAGAGGCTCAGAATACTTGTGCCATGCTGACCACTTTCAATGAGATCGATATGAGGTGAGGAGCAGACCTCTTTTTCCCTTTATGAGTATAAACAGATGAAGGCAGTCAAAACCTTGCTGGTTCTCTTTGGAGAGATTGGCAGCATGTCTTTTGGGACCTCTGTCTTAGGTGTGTACCACGGTTTGTGCAGCTTCTGTGGGGCCATGTTAGTGTTGCGGTATGAGGGGTACTTATCTTCCTAATGGCCTGTCATTCCTCAGGAGTCTTCTGCTGTTTGTAAAAGGGGTAGTCTGGTTCGTCTTCTGTGTGCTTGTTAAGCAGAAGACCAGGAGGGACTAGTATCACTTGTGTAGTGGCTGTTAGAAGACAGCAAGATGTAGCATCTGCTTTCTGCCACCCCACCAGGTTACTGCTTTTGGAGGTATTTAATTCACAGTGAGGTGGTTCTCCAGGGCTCATCAGCCTTTCAGGTGAGCATTGCATAGGTCTGAGGTCTCTGCTGTCAGATGGTACAGCTTTCCAGAGATGAACTAGCATCCTTCCCCATCCCCTCCAAGCAGGTGGGGGTCTCTTGACTCAAGTGCTTGCGTGGACTGAACGCACTAATGGCTTTGGAGGGTGGGCAGCTTGTGTTACAGTGCATTAAGGGGAAATTGTGCCCAAATCAAATTGCCTTGTGTAATCCTATTCTGCTCCTTAAGACAAAACATGTAAATATTTGGGTCTCAGAACAATAAGGCTGGCAAAATAGTCTTGATTAGAAGGAAGTGCTGCAGCTTTATCTCCTCTCAGAGGCTCATTGAGGTGTCACTTTACGCCAGCATAGGGCTCTCATTGCATCTGGTAATCTGGTTTGGATTGATTGCTGGGAGGTTGACTCGTGAGGACCTGTGCTGGGGCCTCCTGCTTCCCGTGGGGATAAGTGTCTGAAAGGAGGAGGCCATAATGAGACAGTTTCATAGCAAACCGCCTCCTCATTGCTGCAGTCATGCAGTTGTGTCTTGGGAGGCACTAATGTCTTTGGGCAGTAATCCTAGCTCTAAACAAGATTAGGAGCAGGAAAACAAACACTCTAAACCACAGAGAACCCTGCTCCTTGCTGAAACTGTCTCTTCAAAGACTCAAGGTGTCTGAAGAGGGGAGAGATGGACTATGCAATTCACAGCATCTGGTGTTAGCCTGGAATAGGCAGAGCTTGTAGCCACAGCTTGGTTGACTTTTGTAAATGGCCTCACTTTTGATAAATAGACACAATGGGAAAACATGATTAGTCTGATTGAGGGCTGTGATTGGGCTGGCACCCACTGCCATAGCACCTGGGAAGATTTCTTTCATATTCACTCAACTCCCAAAGTCAACTCAAAGAGAATTGGATACAGAGGTGGTGGTGTGCTGGATGGTACTGGACTTGCAGAGTGATTGAGGTCTTTTCCTTGACTCACCTTGTGCATCTTTTCTGGTTTTGGCATTTCCTGTTTTTTCACCCTTCTGTGTCAGCCCAGGCACACTTGCAGTTGCTGTCTGTGGTGCTGCATGGGTGTGAGCACTGGTATCTCCGGAGAATCAGTGGCAACATCAAGGCTAAGCAGGAAATGTGCCATGCCCTATCTTGCTTTTGTGCCTAGCAGTGTGGGCCATGCAGGTTAACCCTGTCATGTTGATCCTTTGGCAGGAGCCTTAGAGCCATGTTCAGTACCTATGACATTTGAAGAGTTTTCCAGCAGACTGGTGGTTTCCCACTTGGTGGTGCAGGTTTGCTCTCCCTGGGGCTGGCACTGAAATGCTATTACAGAGCGAGGGAACAGTGTTTTCTTGGACTCCCTGGTTACCAGCATTATCATGCATTTTGCAGCAACATCCGGGAGATGAGAGCTGTACACAAGGATACCTTCCTGAAAAAGCACAACCTGAAGCTAGGTTTCATGTCAGCTTTTGTGAAAGCCGCAGCTTTTGCTCTGCAGGACCAGCCTGTTGTGAATGCAGGTGAGTGGTGACCCTTGCTAGTGAGTTGCATGTCTCACCAGTGAATGTGACAGAGTGGAGGAAGGCAGATGGCCAAGTCCATGGCAGGACTGATAGCTTGGACAAGCAAGTCAAACACACAGGAAAAAGGGGGAGAGTCCTCCATGCTGCAGCTGATTGTAAGTATTTAGAGGACAGCTTGCCAAGGGAGCCTCTGTTAGGAAGGGGTGGCAAGGAGTGGAGCTGGGGTCATGCGTACGCAGCCTGCAGAGGGCAGAGCCTGCTCGTTGGTGTACAGGTAGCTGCTGTAGGCACAGTGCAGTTCCCTGGGGGTGTCAGAGGTGCTTGCTGAAATTCAGAGGAGTGGAATAACCAAGGGGAAAATAACTGAGGGGGCTGACCTGTGTGAACTGGGTTTCCTTTCTGTCTGTCCTGATGCTTCTCCCACAGGTGCAGCAAGGGCTTATTCTTCTCTGGAGTTACATTTAAGCTAGGCATGAGCAAGTTGTTATGATTTTGTGGCTGCTTCTGGCCTGTTGAACTCTTGATCTTGGATACTACATGTGTAGCACAACTTTTTTCTCTTTCTAGTGATTGATGACACGACCAAAGAGATTGTGTACAGGGACTATGTGGACATCAGTGTTGCTGTAGCAACTCCTCGGGTAGGTACCTTGGTTGCTTTGTCTCTGCTTCCTGCAGCCTTTGGTCTGGGGTGGTCATGTACTTTCAGCCAACTCAGCTTTGCAACTGTGCTGCAGCAGAAATTAAGTGATGACACTGATTGTGTAAATGAGACACCAAATACACTGTGGACTGCTGAGATAGCTTTTGAGAGAAGATGGAGGACCAAGAGTGTTCTGCCTCCTTACCAGGAGATGTGGTAACAGCATCAATACAGATCTCAGTTGTTAATGAGTAGGGCTAAGTTAGGGAAACCCTTTTTGTCATGGATCCATGATGGTATAGCATAGACGGTAAAAGCTTTATATGTCATGTCCTTTGGCCAACACTGCTGTGCTGTTTGTTGCACAGAGATGTTCCTCTCCAGGGAGAATATGGAATGGAAATACAGATGTTAATTAGCGAATTACCTTCTTGATTAGAAGATTCTGTTGTGAGGCAGAGTTTGGACCAGGATTGAAGTTCTGTCACTGCTTCCAAAGTCTAGGGTAGGCCCAGCATAAAGGAACTCCACTCTTCTCACAGAGAAAAGAGGTGGCAGCTGAAATTTGCCCAGTGCCTCACCTGCTTTTATGAATGTGGAGCTGGATCCAGACAGACCTGGTTGATTTTATGGGACAGGCTAACAAAGACAAAGATAATGGCTCCTTTATGGTGTCAGCCCTTGGTGTGTGTCATGCCAGGTTTCCCGTCAGGCTGCCAGGGTGCAAGGCAGCTCTGCCTACCACCTGCTGTGCACTGAGGGAAAGGCAGGAACTCTGTGGGTCTGCAGCCAAGTTCCTGCCCCATAATAGCTATCTGTGTGTTGCTGCACTGAATTTGCTATTCATGCACTTTGGTTCTTCACAGGGTCTGGTGGTCCCTGTGGTTAGGAACGTAGAAAACATGAACTTTGCTGACATAGAGCGCGCTATCTACGAGCTGGGGGAGAAGGTAAGGAAAGTTGGAGGTTTTCCTGAAGAGTGTTGGGAGGCATGGGAGGAATTGGGAGTGCTGGATAAGCATGAATTGATTTGGTCTCTCTGCGTCATCATCTCTGACCTCTAACATACTGAGTTGCGCTACAGGGAGTGATCCAGTTACATCTGTTGGTGTGCCTGTGCCTTCCAGGACAGCCCTATCTACTTGTTGCCCTTTCAGAAGACCACAAACTATGCATTAGTGGCACAGTGTCTCTTCACCTTTGTCTTTAGAGGCCAAGGCTTAACTGCCCTGGGATAGAAGTCCCTGTGTCTTGTTTCCTGCAAAAACAAGAGGTGGAAGCAAAGGGGAGAGAATCCTTCCCTAAAGGCACTAAATGTTCAGCTCTAAAGACAGATGCATTTTCAACTAATTTGTGCTGGGTTTTAGCTGAATAGATCAATAAGTGAAGCTCTTGCAATCAGTATTTATTCCTGGAGAGAGTGAACGTCCAAACCCTTATCCTTTGCTCTCTGTGATCTGTGTGGCTTTCTAAGACCTCACTTTTTCTTCTAGGCACGGAAGAACGAACTGGCCATTGAAGACATGGACGGCGGCACTTTCACAATCAGCAATGGAGGGGTTTTTGGGTCACTCTTTGGGACACCTATCATTAACCCACCCCAGTCTGCCATCTTAGGCATGCATGCCATCTTTGACAGGCCTGTGGCTGTGGGAGGCAAGGTAGGTGGACCTGCACTGCAGTTTTTAGTGAACAGAGGGAAGGGCTCAGTGAGTTGAGGACCGTAGTCCACATTTTCTAAGGGACTGTTGTCAACTTCTAAAAGGCATAGCTATGAAGGAGAACCAGAGACTAATGGGTGTAGGGCAGCTCTGCCGGCCCTTGTACTTGCCTCAGGTATGCAGGGGGCCTTGTCCTATCCGTGAGGGGAAGAACTGGACATAACCTGGTTAGGTGCAGAGAGGAGGAGGTTGTAGCCTTTGTGATAGGGAACAGCTCCAGAAAGGGACCTAGTCTTGTGTGTGGTGTGGACGCAGCCTGGCTGAGTGAGTGGGTAGCTAATCCTGCCAGGCAGTACACATCCCGGAGGGTCTGAGCCCTGGATTCAGGGTAGGAAAAAGCCAGGTCTTCCCCAAATTCACAGGAGGGGATCATGCAGGCAGTAGGGCTGAGCTCACTAATCCCTATCTTATTCCTGCCTCTCAGATCGAGGTGCGGCCTATGATGTACGTGGCGCTGACGTACGATCACCGGCTGATTGACGGCAGAGAGGCAGTGACCTTCCTGCGCAAGATCAAGGCAGCGGTGGAGGATCCCCGTGTGCTGCTGCTCGACCTGTAGAGCAGCCACACCCCCACACAACCCACCCAGGACAGGCCGCAGCACCAGCAGGGACAATGCAGGGCATTCAGGAACTGGCAGGGGTCATTCCAGTCTCTCTCCCTCCGCTGTGATTGGAGCTGTCCCAGAGGGAATTACAGGGATAGCTCCTACCTCCTTTCCTATTCTGTTTAATGAAGGTCTAGTATCTCACAAAAACTGCCAAGCAGTGGGCCAGCCACTGAATGGCACTGCCTTTCCAGAGATATCTGTATGGCATCCTCTCCCTCACAGCACCAAATTCTCACCTCTAGCTTGTCCAATACCACTGGAAACTGCTTGCTGCTGCTGTGCTAGGGTACTTTCCCCACCCCTCCATGACGGGTTCAGCTTTATTGCCTAGCACTAAGGTTCCTGGGAGGGAGAGGAGAGGAAAGGCTACTGTCCTGTCCATTTTTTGCTTGAAAATATTTCACACTCATCTGCCTTGCAAGTGGCAGTCTGGGGGACTCCCAAGCTCCTTGCAGCAGAGGTTTTGACCAGAGCAGGGCTTGAGGTAGGTGTCATGCTTCTGGCAGTGCCCTAGTTACACTCCCTCCACAGACAGTAACATGGTGGTGGCAGCTCCCCTGCTTTCCCTTGGAGATTGTTTGTTTCTCACCAGCCTGGTCACTATGGCGCAAATGTTCATGTCCAGGTGGGCAGAGCCCATGACCTCTGTGGGGGTAGCACTGTTCCTGGGGACAACCCTTTCACCATTACAGGCCCGACACGGGGTGAGAACGAGCCCCCAGCAACTCTCCTTGAATCACAGCTCACTGGTGGTGGATCTGACTGCTGGCTTCCTGCGTGCGGGGGTTTGGCCTGCTTCCAGCAGACACAGCTGGGGGGGGCCAGGCCTTTCACTGTAATGTATATCCCAGCCCATGGGTGCTGGTTTTGGGGGGAGGGGTCAGTCCTTAATCTGATAGCGCACACATGTATTGAGGGGTGAGGGGGTTGCTAGTGCCTGCAGAGTCTATTACCCCCTACACAGAACTTGTAACTAAAATATTTAACACAGCAGATTTTAAATGAAATAAAAGTGGGCAACGACTGCAAGGTGGGGTGTTTGAGGGAGCGGTGTGTTTGAGGGAGCGGCTCCTGGGCAAGGACTTGGGCATCAGCAGCATCCCTTTTGCAGTGTAAGAAGCCTGTTATCTCGTGGTAAGAGAAAAAGGGCAATGGGAGTTGGGCCCCTCAGTGGTGGTACTAAATTGAGGCTTCCCTGCCTGTGAACTCTACTGTCCTCAAACTCCCTGCCAAAGAATTCGGTTTTCCCGGCAAAGATGAGTTTTTCAGGGCTGGAAATCATCCTTTTCTTGGTTTAGCAACAGAACTGTTACAGATGGTGAGGAATTCCCAGTGTTTGCTAAAGGGCATGATGGCCAAGAGGGAGACCTAGGACAGGCTCATAAAGTACAGGTGTGGAGCCAGGTTGGGTTTTCACTGCTACAACAGGGGAGAGTTGTAAATCATGTAAGTGGGGAAGAGGCTATTGGGAGTCGCAGAGGGAGAAAGGAGGCAAGCTCAAAGAACAGTAAAGCAGAAGCTGGCTGTGGTGCTGACTGTTTCCCCAAGGAACTGACCTTGTTGGAACAGTACAAAATCATTCCTAGATTATGGCAGGGTTTTCCCAGCGCTGACATCAACATTAGAGAATGGTTTGCCCTTCCCAGCTATGGCTGAAGAGATGAAAGGGAGAGCAGTTCCTAGTAGTAGTGCCTGCCTTTTCCTGGCAGCTAGGGACAAACCAGTGTGCGGAGTCAGCTTTCCTCTCCCTGACCCTGGCGGAAGGTTAGGAGGAGAGGAAAAACCCCTTCTCTGTTCTGGAAGGGCAAAGAGTCTAGTTGTTCTTGCAAATGAGTGAAAGAGAAGGTTCTGATTAAAAACTGTTGCTAGCACTGAGCCCTCCATGCTCGTTTAGGATATGGAGGGCCCATGAGTCTGGGGAAGGGCAATGCCTGTTTTCTGCCTGGAGCTGCAATAAATGAGGCCTTTGAACTAAGGAGTGAATGTACAGTCAAGCTCTTAAAATGAGGCAGCCTAGCAAACTGCTTTATTTAACCAGCCCTGTCAGGGCTCACTGTAGGACGGTTGTGCTTGAAGCTTCCTTTCTTTTGACCCTCCTGGGTGACACCCATGGCACTGAGTTGCAGGAAGCCATGCTGTGACTTTGGCCACAGGGTCCTTCATCCTGAACCTCCCTTGAATCACAGGACCAGGAGGCTGGTGGACAAGGGTACAAGCCTGTAGCTGGAAGGTTCAGACAGTGCAGGCTGCCCTGGAGAGGAAAAGCCCCAGGCTCAGCTGCTCCTGCTCTCTGGCCTGCTTGTGGCATCAGTGGTCATTCCCTGCTTAGTCCATTTCGTCACAGCCTTTAAGGTGTCCCTACCTTTGCTGGTGCAGGAGATGAGTTTCTCCCAGACTCTGCTTCCCTCTGGTGGACAAGCACTCCTGCTTCCCGAGAGCCAGGCTGAGCCAGCAAGGTGTTATTGCTGGTGGCAAGCAGAAGCTGGAAACAGCTAGCTACAGAGAAGTTTCACTGGTGCCAGTAATTCCTTACTATCAGGGATAAGTGTGCAGTGTTAGGGAGTGCTGAGAGAGAAGGGCCAGAACTACACTGCTGCCATTGCAAGCTTGTCCTTCAGCGTGTGGCTTTGAGTTGCACAACTGAGCACGGCAGTCTCTGCTTTGGGCTGTTAGCAGACACCAGTGTTCACGGTTCTTTTTGTTCCATCCTGGATGTATGCACGCTTGGCCTCTTTCCACCTGTGCTGGCTTTCAGAGTACACCCCTTTAAGCCCTCACTGTTTGGTCTACCAGGGATGACTGCTCAAAGCACAGCAATGAGGACAGCTGGGCTGCTGTCCTGCCAGCTGGAAGGAGCATCAGGCACGGGAGGCTGGAGCTACAACAGGTAATGATGACAAAAGTCAAGGCTGGAAGAAAACACAGGCACCCTGTATTTCTCCCAAATCTGAGCTGCAGCCTCTTGGCTGTGCAAACCTGAGAGGCTGTGAGGCAAGCGGGAAACAAGGGGAGATGGCCAGGCACTTGGTGCCACCTTCTGAATTTGGGTTGCATGGTGCTGATGGCCAGAGGGTGACACCAACCCAGTGCTCGCAGGCAGGTTTGAGAAACAGACTTGGGGCTCTCCCTTGCTCAGCATGCTTGGCCTAGGCCTGGCTAGTGCAGCTCAGAAACAAAAGAACACTTCTTCAAGCAATAATGAGTGGTTTATTTTTTCAGAGGGTGAGGTGGAGAAGAGCAGAGGGTTCCCTCCTGTCTCACTTCTGCAGCCGGCATTACCCACACACACACACACACACACACACACGCACATGCAGTCAGGGATGGGCAGAGAGCTCGGGCTCCAGCCAGCAGGGCCCAGGGAGGCTGCATTTGAAAGCCACAAAAAGTAACAGAGCAGAGGGGTCACTGTGGTAGCAGCAAAGATAAAAAAGGGTGAGTTCCAGGGTATTAAGCTGAGCAACGGTTGCCCCAGAAGAGGCACGTGGCCTCTCCCTGGGGGTGGACACCTGGGCTCCCTTTCCCACCAGGAAGGACCCGGATGAGAAGACAGCCTGGCCCAGCCTGCAGCCTCCTCTTTGGAGATGCCAACAAACAAGCAGAGACAGGCCCTGTAAGGCTGCAAAACTTCATGTGTCCCCCACCCCGGGTCAGCCCTTGAGGCAAACTCCCCCGCAGGCAGAGCTGCCAGTGCCACCTGGGGTCACAAGTGCCAGGGACAGAGGCTCCGTGCGCAGCTCCCTCAGGGAAGCACAGCTTGCCTAGCCCACCAGCTTGTTCCACAGAACAGTGCTGAAGAAGGAGTGGGACTTCAGCTTGGCCATGCCACCTCCTCCAGAGCCCAAGCGCCGCTTTGGGTTGTACTGCAGAAGCTGCAGAGAAAGGGGATGGGACAGCAGGAGGGGTAGATGGGAACAGTGGAAAAGTGACCCAGTCTGCTTTTCCCCACCCTCTAGCCCTGACCTCCCTCCCATCCACCGAAGTCCCTCACCTCTGTGAGCAGCGATGTAGCAGCCAGGCTGAGCCCCTCTGGCAGATGCAGCTGGGTGTGAGGCTGAATCCCTGCTGGATGGTTTTGGGAGAGTGGCTGCAGGAGGCAGAGGGTGACGGTAAGCAGAGGCACGGAGGAGGGCAGGAGCACCCTGCTGAGCCTTCACTGCTACACAACCCAGCCCTGCACAGCAAGATTTAAAACCCAGGGCCTTTAACACCCAGAGACCATGCACAGGCACTAGGAATCACATGTCCAAAGCAACCTGGCAGGGCAAGGCACCCTCCCAGCCCCTGCACAGAAGGAAGCCCTTGTGCTACAGTGTCACCTCCTCCTCCCCTACCCTCCTTGCACAGTTCAGCCTCTTACCACTCCTGTCAGCAACTCATACAAGAGAGAGCCAAAGCTCCAGTAGTCAGCTGCTTCAGTGGGCTCCAAGATCCCCCCAACTTCTACAGAAAGAGCCAGAGAGAGGTTAAAGCTGGAAGCAGGGAGCACAAATGGCCATATCATGCTGGGCACATCTCGATGCCTGCAGAGGGTCCCTCACCCCAGTCGGTGGCACTGGGCAGAGGGCAGGACAAGGCAGGGCTCACATCCCTTACCTGGAGCACTGTACAGCTCTTCCCGTGCCTGGCTGCAGTATTGGGGCTCCACCTCTGTCCACTGGCCAAAGAAGGTGAGACGGACATGACCTGCAGAGCAGCACCAGAGCCAAAAGCAGGGAGGTTAGGACAAGACTAGGGACTTTGGTTGGAGCACTAAGACAAGCCATATCTCCACAGCTGGCAATAGCCAGGGTACTGGGCCCCTGTCATGCTCTGAACACAGAGGCACAGAGCATCCCCTCGCATGACACACCCCCCAGCCTTCCAGTGCTTGCCTGGGATATGCAGCACTTGGAGCTGGAGAGACTGGTTAGATGGCCTCCAAGCTAACAGACCTCAGTGTGGGCTGTGGCGAGGAAAGAAGGGTTTTCTGGGCGGGGTGAGGGGAAAGGTTAGCTTTTCTCTTGCGAAACTCTCTGCATTTTTCTTAAGCAATTAGTAGCTCTCCAGATGTTTGCCCCAGATGTTGCCAGCTGAGCAGTGACTTGCACTCAGAGTGGTACCCATGGCTTAAAGGATGGGAAGGCTCCAGAACACCCCAGCAGGCAGTAACTAGAAGCAGAAGAAAACTGCAGTCCCATTAACCTCAGGTGGTCTCAGCTTTCCCACGCTGGGATTTCCCAAGGAGCCAGAACCCATGTGGGAGCAGGGGCAATACATTCCTGTGGCTATAGCCCTGATTCTCTTTCTGCAGAGCCAAGTCTTGTAATAACCACCTGGAAAACCTGACATCACACTTCCAACTTCAGAAACATCCAAACCTCTCCAAACTCCCATCCTCCTCCAAAGGAAACTCAAGAAAAGTCCATGTTTCCTGGAAATGGGGCAAACAGCAGTCTCCCAACTGAGAGACCAACCTCGCCCTCCTCAGGGCAGTGGCATGGGGCACTACCTACCAGCTGCATCAAGCAGCAGGTTCCTGGGGTTGAGGTCCCGGCACAATACACCCTGTTGGTGAAGTCCCTCTAAGGCCAGGAGGATTTCTGCTGCCCACAGCTGCACCTGCTCCTCCTTCACAGCCCATGCTCTCTGGTTCTGCCTGTGGGAAGCCAAAGCCCTGCATGGTCCTGATGGTTGCTGCTTGCTGAGACGGCCACAGGTCAGGCTTGCTCCTCGTGAGTGCTCCCACACTGCTGGGTCAGGCCCACAGGGCTTGCCAGAGCTGGACAGGGCAACTCGTGCAGGAAGCTGCCTCTGAACCAAGTTCAGGAGGGGCTGAGCCCAGGAGACCTCAGACACTTTCTGAGACAGCGGTTTTCCTGCCCCTGGCTGGTCCTCTCTTTGTGATCCAGGGGCAAGGGCCTGGGGAAGCCTGGGGTCTTGTTGGGAGGCTGTTCTCTCCAATACACAGCCTGTGCTGCTGGTTAGATCATCCCAGGGGTATATAACCAGGCCCTGGCCAGCAAGGTGGCCAGGGCATTTGGCTGATGCTGCTGGAAAATAGTCCACAACACCAGACACAGTCATGCTTGGATCCTGTCCTCCAGGTGCAACCTTCATGTTGCTGGCAGGAGCTAGGAGAAGCTGGTGGTGGTTTCCTGAGCTGGGGTCTGTGGGCCCAGAGGACTGCTCCTGAGGGAGTGAGGCATCAGTGTTTTGGTGGGTCACAGAGCCTGGGAGGCCATTGCCTAACCAAGCTTGGCTGCCACCGTGGGAGCTTCCCACACCATCTTCTCTGCCACGGTCCCTCAGGGATTGAATGGTGCTTGAATCGGCACAGTCCTCATGGACACAGTACTTGGAGCGGAGGTGAGACCACAGTGTTTCCCCTGGAAATCAGAAAGAACAAGTGATGAGGAACAAAATATCCCTGGTTCCCGCCCTGTGGACATGGCCCATTCGAGCAAGGCCAAGGCCTACATACTGAAGATGTGATTGAGCATCATTAACCTCCCCTGCAGCAAAGCTGAAGTCCATGCAGAACACACCCTAGCCCTACAAGCACATCATGCTCAACACCACACCTCCCCCTAGGACCTAGCACACCAAAGTCTCCTCCTTTAGCAGCCCTGCTCCCCATTCTGAATATCCTCCTTGATCCCAGCTCTGCCACTTCCATGTCACAGACCAGCCACATCTTCACGGATGCCCCTGATCCCACTGCCATTCCCACCTTCTCCTGAAAGCCTTTCCTTTCTGTGTGACAGAGATGCCAGAGTTCCCACAGCATGTCCCAGACCCCGTGCGTCAGCAGTGAGCCAGAGCAGTGAGCCCTGGAGACCACAGCATCCTGCCAGTGCTTCCCAGCCTCACTACATTCAGTGCTGGCTGCTTGCTGCAAATTCATCCTACAGCAAGGCACGAGTTGTTGAGGCTCCAACACACATCAGCATCCACTTATCGTTGGTGGATGCCAGCCATGCCTCCATTCAACAGTAGAGAGTAAAGAAGTTCCTTGGGACAAGCCTCCACCTTCGTCACACGTCTTCACCAGGATCTGAGACAAATCTCAAATATGCTTCCTTGTTGTACCCAAACCCTGATGTGCCCCCTGATCTTTATGCCCAATTTTCCATCTCCTCTGTTTGGTCTGATCTCACAATCCAGTGTGATCTCTTCTTTTGTAACCAAAAAAATGTTTTATAAAGGTCTTGTCAAAAGATTGTTTTGTTCTAAAACATCCAGGTGAACTAACTCACTTCTCTCTCTCCATCACCTTCCTGTCATGCTCAGACAATGCCAGTAAATGAAGACGTTTTTCTTTTAAAGATGCTGGACCACATCAACTTCTTTACCTAAGGGCATTCCTTCCCATGAGACAAGGTGGCTAGTTTCCCTAAGGCTAGTTTCCATATAACATTCCCCAACACACAACCTCTTTCTCCTTCTAGGTCTCCACAAGCCCATTTCTAGGTTACATGCCCAGTGAGTTCTTATTAAACCTCCAAAATTCCTACTACATGTGAGCAGCTCCATCCACAGTGTCCCACCACCCTCCTATGAAGGAGACTTGCACTGTCACTATAAAATAGTCCCAAAACAGTAGGAGAAACACATTTGGGATTTTAAAGAAAGGGAGGTTAGGGATAAATGAGGATGCTTCACAGACGGGAGGCAAGGCTGTCCCCACTCACCCTGCACATGCTCCAGGTGGAGGAAGATGGAGTCCTCACTCACAGAGTAGCACAACAGCTTGACCATGAAGGGGACCCCATGAGGGATGATGGTCTGTCGCTCACGGGTCTCAACATGGGATTTGGGTAGGCTCTGAGGAGGTACAGGCAGATGTGTGTTACAGCACAGGGACCTGGACTTCCCTGCAGCCTAGCATGTGGCAGGGCTGAAGGCCAGCCAAAAGGTAGCATGCCATCTTCCAAGCCCCATGGCTGCTCGACTGTGTCACCTGCAATGGAACTCCCCAGGTGTGGAAACCTGTGGCTCTTGCAGAGAGGTCTGTCCATCCCCAGCACCCAGCTGTGATAAGGCAGCCCTCTGCAAAGCTTTGCCAAGGCAGGGCACTCCCCACCAGTTCTGTGGGACCTAGAGGGCACTGCTAGCCCAGAGCAGTGACCACCTCACAACCACCCCTGCTCCCTTCAGGCAGGAACTTGCCATGCCACTCCTTTCTCCTCTTCCCCTGCAACTGATGGTTCTCCCTGTCATGCCAGATCCTCCTTGTCCAATTACTGAAATCCTTTATTGTTAGTTCCAAGGGGAGTGGAAAATGCTCTAGAACTTGTATTGAGCACACCTCACCCATAACTTGTTTCAGGGGTTGACCCAGATTAAGAGTGGCATAAGTCTTGGCTTGAAGCATTACAAAGCAGAGAAAGAGATGACCAAGGAGAACTACTTCCATTCTGATCACAGAGGACAGCTGAAGCAGACAAAAGAAGCTTTGTGAACTACGAACTTCCTCCAACACCTCTAAGAGCTGCTATTTTTTGGTCTTTTCACCTGCCCTAGCCATCTGCTTGAACAAGGAGGCCCTGGCACGACAAGGAGAAACAGACAGATGAAACTGAAAACACTCACCTTAAGTATAAAGGTCCCACCAGTGGCTGGATCCTGGACGATCTGAACCTGGAAGCAGTATTCACAGTACCTGTCAGAAGCAATCACTGCTTCCACCCCAAAACACAGCCTACAGGAACGACCCAAGAGACTCAACTCTGGAACTGAAAAAAAATACCACCCAACTAGAGGAGTCTGGTGGGGCTCAAATCCTTACTCTTGAAAGGCAAAACAAAGGATATTAGCATGGAGATAGCCATGCAGCCAGGAAGCAGAGAGTTAACTAAACCAAGAGGTGACTCCCACGCCATTTTTGCTTCCTTCTCACCGAAGGGTTTCCCAGTGCTCGTTCCAGGCTCTGTGGGGTGCACTGGGTTCAAACCTAGGCCTTGTCAGGACAGGAGGATCACATCAGTCCAGAGAAACGGAGATGTGGGAATGGCAGTCGGGAGCAATGTGTAGTGTATGTATGGGGTCAGTAAGCCTGGCATCTTCGTTCCAGGATCATGAATTAGTAACTAGTTTATTCATCTAGACAGCTCATCTTCTGCTGATGTCCAGACTACCCACAGGAATCTACCATCATGATACCTAATCATCAACCATGATTCCATGCGTGGGAAAGAACTGGACGTATCAACCTCCTTGTAAATAACCTGGGAGCTCTGGTAAGCAAAAATAATGGGGACATGAACAGATTTCCCAATTAACTCCCAATGGGTCTTAATCCGGTCCTGTGAATTTTTCTTGGTGGGAATGGTGTGGATGAATACCCCCACATTCCTTGGTGGGCATGCTAGGGGCTAGCACCCCTATCTCAGCTGCTAGGACCTTCCAGTTTACACTCCCTTTGGTCCCGCTGCAGACTCACCCTCCCAGTTCCACATGAAGTCATTACCTTATCAATGACTCCCACAACCTTACACCGTCTCAGGTTCTCCACTGCTGAGCTCAGCGTCCTGATGGGCCGGAAGCGCAGGCTGCTGTAGCCCTGCAAGGCAGTGAGAAAAGAGGATGAAGGACTTACGAGATGCTACTGTCAGTGATGCGGGGTGGGAGAAGTCCTTGCATTTTCCAGAGGAGGCAGAAATACTGCCTACTTGGTCAACATTCAGAGACAACACTCCAAATAAATGAATTATGGCTGTGATTCATTCCTAACATCAGCTAGACCATTTTCTTGGCCAGCCCCTGGATTTCGTTTCAGGGAAAGCTTGTACCTGCAGCAGAGGTAAAATCACTTAAAAATCTATAGCTAGACCTGGACTGCTTCAACACTAAAGTGATCTATATGGAAGGTAGTTGTATTTCTCCCCTCATCCTTCTTACCAAGCCCCAACCTTGCCCTGCCTCCTTTAACTACCTCCTTCTCACAATTCAGCAAGCAGCCATTGTCTTTGGTTTCCATACGAATGGGAACAACGACAGGGAAGACAACATTTTTAATACTTGACAAGGTGGTTCCCTGCAGTGGCTTCAGTCTCTCTAAAAATGGCCACATTCACTATGGTGACAGCAAGCTAAGCACACACACTTTGGGGGAGGGGGTCCTGGGAACATCCCAGGCAAGCTGGGCCCATGTCAGCTCCTTGATTCAGGCACGGCAAAGAGCTGCCAACTCCCACACAGCCACTGGCATGCCAGTGTATGCCATTTTCTCTAACAACATCATACTGTGGCATGTGGCAGAGGCTCACTGGGGCTGCTATATGTGTGTCCCCCGTGGTTTCCCAGTGCCGCAGCTTCACTGCCATCCCACCTGTGCTGCCCCACACCAGCCCCTCACCGTGGCAGTGGTGTTGCCATCCCCTGCAGTCCGCTGGAGGTGGCAGTTGAAGATTTCCTCGGCACGCCTCAGGTACTGTGTGATCTTCCGCTTCACGGCCTCCCGACGCTCCTTATTGGGGTCAACTGCGGTTGGTGCAAAGAGTGGCTGTGAGTGGCCTGCAACGCTCCTCTGGTGGCCCGGCCACAGTCCCCAGGGAGATGACCCAGTCCCCTCCCCCTTCTCCCAGAAGGGATGCACTCCCTGGCTGCACTCCCTGGACAGATGCCCCAGTGCCCTCACCACACTCCATAGAGGGACGTCCCGGTCCCCCTTGTCATTCTCCCTGGAGGGATACCCTGACCCCTTCACTGGACTCCCCAGATGGATGCCCTGGTCCCCTGGCTGGTGCCCCCGGAGGGCCGCCCCGGTGCTCCGTTCCCGAGAGGCCGCACACACCCTGCACTCCGCGGAGCAGCACGTCCACGCCGTTCTGGTAGTGGTTGAAGGCCTCTTCGTAGTCCTCGCTGACGTCCCGCTCCAGCGCCAGCCGCAGCTGCCGCGCCGCCTCCACCAGGTAGTCCCGCCGCCCGCCGCCCTCGGGGCCCGCCGGGCTGACGCGGCTCCGCAGCTGCCCCAGGTACACGCGGGCCTGCGCCAGCGCCCGGGAGCAGGGCTCGGCCTCCGCCCGGCTCATGGCCCCGCGCCGCGGGAGAGGGGCGCGGGGTCAGCCGAGGAGCGATGGCCCCTTCGTCCGGCACCGCCCGGTGTCGCTCACCGGCACGGCGCCCCCCAGCCCGCTCCCCGCCGCCCCCCGCGGTCCCGCACCTGGGCAGCGTGGCCGCCAAGCATCCCCGGCACCGCCGNTTCCCCCCCCCGCGGGGTCTGTGCCCGGTCCCCCCGCCGGGGTCCCGCCCCTGCCCGAGGCAGGCGTTCCAGCGCTCTGTTAACGCGCGGTGAGCGTCGTCGCTCTACTTGCTTTATTGTCATCGTTATTCACCATTAATTGCCCTTAATTAACCAAGCTCCTGTTCGTTAAGTGCTGCCTTTGCCGCCGCCTTTCCTTCCTCCCATAACGCTTAATTAGCCGTGTTTTAATTAGCCTTTGCCTCTGCCGGCTGCTGAAGGGTGCAGCCACTCTAGCAGCTCCTTGCTGCCCCAGTTAAGGTGCTGGGTGTCTTGCTGCTTCATCACAGTCGGCCCAGGGCACCCTTGGCTCTTCCCGATTTCATCTTTCAAGTGGATGCTGTTGTCCCTGACGCCAGACTCTCAATTGGCCCTTCTACCAGCCCTTGCAGACTCATTGGGTTTTACAAACTTATTTCAAATGTACAGAACAGGCAACATCGGCACACATGCATTACGGTGCAGCAAAGTGACACCATAATCAAGATCCTAGCTGGTGATTAGTACCACTTAGTAAGTAGAAAATACTAGTCTCTGTCTTAGCCTAGAAACATGTATTCCTGTCCTCCTGGCTTGGCTTTTTTCTGGAAAGCCAGAAAGGCCTTGCAGGGCCCATTAGATCGCCACAGTTATTAGCGAAGGAGTTTTGCTGAACCAGGAGTGCTCAATCGGTTACTGCTCAGGCCAACTGGTTTGCTGTGTCTGTAGGATTATTGGTCCCAGTTTGACTAACTGGAATGAAATAACAAGGATATCCTAAGAAAAACTCTGCTAAGATTTATTGGGAAAAGAGAGGCACCTGCATCTTTGTCCATCCCTTGCTAAGCTATGTGCATGTCCCATTCCAACAGGAAGTGATTCTAAAAAGGGGGTTTCATTTTGACAGGAACTCGCCTTGTGCTGTGCCATCACAGCCACACCAGCCTGGTCAGTCCCTGGGTTCAGCCACTGCTGGAGCCAGTACTTGCTGTGGGGCTGCCCTGTGGTTATTTCATACCCTGTGCACACTGATGGCAGGGGATCTCCCTGTCTCAGCTCCCCCGGGCAGCTCTGTTGCACAGCCCAGTCTGTTAACAACAGAACAATAAAGCCTGTGCCCACAGCTCAGCTCAGCATTCAGCAACCAAACTCTCTCTAGCAAAGACCATTTCTTTGGGAGTACAAAAGCATTAACTGTGCCTCAGAGGGCAGGTCTGGGAGTACACAAAGGGGTCTGCTTTGTAAGGCAACGCGCTGCCCAGACATCATTGGCTTGCTTGGTTCTTTGGTTTCTCCTCAAAACATTTCCAGGTTCCTTTTCCCCACCAAATCCTACATCAGAGAAACCAGTTTTTTTTGCCCAGTCTGCTTATACCCCCCAGTCTCTGGGGCCTTTTAATTCCTGCCAGTGCCTGGGGGCTTCTCCTTCAAACTCAAGAGAAAATCCGAGCAGGCAACAAGTGAAGTGGGGCCCTGGATGAGAGCAGGGGTGCTGCTGGCACAGCTTACCTGCCTGACTTCAGCAGATCTATGTGGGCCTGGAGAGCAGAGAGCACAGGTAAATTACAAAATCCAGCACAATGTATCTGTAGAGGAGTGTGAACATTGACGTGATGGTGGTACAGAGATATGTGAAGAGGAATTGCTAGGAGGGGAACAAAACTGTTGAGGTTATTGTCAAACACCTCTGAAGCATCCAGAAGAGTGTGAGCCAAAGGCATCAGCAAGAAGTGCCCCAAGGACTGGCCTGCAAGGAAGAGCCTTGCAAAAGAAGACGACACATACCAGTCCTGAGGCACAGCTGCCCTTACCTGTGAGCTTCCAGGTTCCCATGTCAGTGCTGGATGGAGGATGTAAAATTTGGGGGATTACTTTTAGATTAACCAGTTGAAGAGTTTGTGGCCCTTGTTGAGAAGTGGGAACTCCCAAAGCAAAACTAGCAAAGACAAATAACAGGGAGCAAAGTGAGAGCTGCCTTTTTTCTCACAGCCTAAAATAGATGCATGGGAGCTGGAAAAAGTTAAAACATGCTGAGGCTGCAAACATCACTGGCTGCAACAGGCAGAAGGATTACGCCCAACTTTGTTCAGGTGTAAAAGTCTTGTAAGTCGCAAGTGAGAGGTTAAGACCTCACTGAATCTTTATTTGCATGGAGACATCTGAGACACCTGCTCTGGCATGTGCTGGGAGAAGCTGCTGGGAGGCAGCGCTCCCATGACCTCCTAAGACTGGGGAGGCTGGAGGTAACCAGAAAAACTTTAACGTCAGGGCTTCATCAGCTATGATGCTACGTCTCTGGGCCGATCTCCACATCACCTTTACAGGTATTTCCCCAAAAATATGTAATATTTTGTTCCTGATGTATAAGCCTGGTTTATGTTTTGTCTCCCCCATAACTCCTAAACCATCTTACTGCACCTCTGGCTCCTAAAGCCTTATTAAACAAACCTTTGCTCTGTAAGGCTGGGAGACACAGGGAGCCCAGGGACGCTGATAACACTGTGTGCTGCTCCTGTGAGACAGCTGCCTGTCTGCAAGGGGTACACAGGCAGGGGACTAATGGAGAATTTGGGAGCACCAGGGCTGGGGCATGTTTGATGCCTGGCCATAGGGGACTCCACTGGCTTTGGAGTTGGGGTCTGTCATGGTCCCTTTACAATGGCACCAGTCTCCTCCTACAGCCCCGCTCTACAGCACCTGGGGGACACGAGGTTCTGTACATGTTGCTGGCCTTATCAGGGCGCTCAGGTGACACATCTGCTGCGGCCAAGGAGGGCTGCCAGGAGCTAGTGGTTTAAGCCTCCAAAAAAGGCACAACTGGGAGCACACAGAGCGGGGACAGGCAGACAGTGGTTGGTCTCCTTGAGAAGACACATGGGTGGTGGACACAAGCCCTGAGGGCAGGAACCCTGCTCTTCCCCTCGGGGCAGCAGGCCTCCACCTAGATCCTCATACCACCACTGGGTGTGATGTCCTGCTGGAAGTCCCTGCCCCCCCCAGGAATGAGGGGAATCACAGGACTCTCCCCTCTGGCAGAGACAGGGAAGGGAGCTGGTGTTTCCCTGAGTGTGTGATGCCTGCAGCAGCCACAGGAACTCCAGGGAGGTGCTAGGACTCATTTGGTTCCCGTTACCTCCCCAGAGCTAGAGGGAGGCTAGACAGTTGGAGATGCAGCTCCCAAACCTCCTGTGTAAGTGATGCCTTCCCCTGCTCCCTGCCCTTGTTGCTGTTTCAGTGAGACAGCCCCATCCATCCCAGGAACCTGTGTCCTTCTTGTCCAAGACCCCATGCCACAGAAGGAACAGAGGACAAGGCCACACACAGCACCCAGGTGGTTCAGGTGATGGAGGGGAAGAAGCAATACATGGTAGCCATGCAAGGCAGGCTCCTGGCCCTGCCAACTCTGACATGCAGAGCAGCCTGGAATATCTCAGTGCAGGGCAGCAGCCAAAGAGGTGACACTAGACACCAGGAACTGTTTGAAAAAGCTGCTGGGCATGAGTGTGTTTGAATTTGTTTGGGTTTTCTAATCATCACTTTTGAGAAACTTATTTTTATTAATCAACATACTTGGATTTATGTAACTTCCTTTTTAAAAGTTTAATACTACTGCAATGAAACTTTAGTGTTAAAAACAATATAGAAACCATCACATACGTCCTCAAGTGCTGCACATGGTTGTCCTTGGCCTTAGAGAGCAACCAGCCAAGCTGAAATGGCACACAGGGATGGGGAGAGCCTGCATGGACCATGACAGGCCTCCAGAGCTAGGGTGCCACGTGGCCCACACAGACCCTGAGTGATGTGGGAAGGGAAGCAGCAAGTCCCCCTCATCCATGAGGTAGTGAAGGAGGAACTTCATGCGTCATTTTTGAGATAGAGCCTATATAGGCTGTGCCCCAGGACACTGTGGATACCAGAACTGGAAATGGGATCCAAAACAGATCCAGCAAGCTCCTGAAGGACATGCCCAGCTGCATGGGTACAACTCACCCAGTCCATGCCATGCTACATGGTGGCAGCATGGAGGTTCATGTCACCTCAACACCCACTCCCAGCTTTCCCTGACTGGGATTTGCCCTGTCCCCAGGTCCTTGTGCCAGCCCCACGCAGCACAAGCATTACAGCTCAGAGGGAGCCTGCCCCTGCTACATGCAGCCATGTCAGATGTGGGAAGGAGCTGCCTTGGACCCCAACTCCTGCTACATTAGGCTCCACTCTTGCTCCTCAGAGCAGGATAAATTGCAGGTCCCATCATCTGAGGGTAATCTTGAAGCATTTGCAGATCTTGCCCTCCAGTCTTTTGCTTGAAGCTTTCAAGAACGACCCTTGATTTGTTTTAACCCAGTGCCAGGGTTCGTTCATGCTGGTACCCAACTCACCCTTAGGGTTTCCAGCTACATGCTCTGCTTCAGGATATGGCTTGCACAGATCAGCATGGGGTGCATTTGGCAAGCAGCCCTTGCAGCAGGGGCATGATGGAGGACAGGAAGAGACACAGAACACTGCTCAAAGCATGGAAAACCAGGGGCTGTGACTTCCCCACCAGATCCGGGCACAAGGCTGGCTGAGTGGGGAAAATAGAAAACAGCAGCACCCACAGCCACCTCAATGAGGGCCACCAGCTCCCTGTACCACCCCAGTAAGATGTGGGGGCTCCAGCCCAGCCTGCCCCCGTGTCAGATAAATGAGCCTTGGCAGAGTGTTTCTTGAGTGGGAAGGTCCATGGGCAGCCTGTGCCACACTGCCCTAAATCTTGCATCAGCTCTGCCAGGGAGGACAGAACACCAAGCCAGACATTTGGGTGGGGAGGGGGAAACAGGATGGTAAATAGGGAAAGGTACCAGTCTCAGATTGTGGTGTGGAGGAGAACGGCAGTTCCCCCAAGGGTCTTCCATACCCAACTGAACACCAGCACGTGGGTAGCATTCCAGAATAGGAAGCAACTTGGACCTGACCTGCTGGTTGCCCATCTCCAGCATTAAACCAAGGGCAGTCCCTTGGGTTCTAAAGGATTGGTGCTGGGGACAAGCCCTGGATCACTGCAGGACTGCCCTCCTCCAGCCTGAGTGGGTGCCCACAGGGAAGTGTCCTACCTGCAGCTACTGGAAAGCAGATAGGAGCACTCACACTGCCAGCTCCCACATCTCACCACCAGCTTTTATTGAGCAGGGCAAGGCTGGGATGTGGCTTTAAGTGAGGAGCCCAGTTCCCTCCCATTCCCCACTAAAACAACTTTCCAAGCAAGCTCCCTGGCACTCTCCTGGGCTGTCCTGTGCCAAGGCTGGGACGGATGCAGCCCTGCAGTCTTGCCAGCCCCAGGTTTCCTTCCTCTCCAGCTGCAGAGAGCTGACAGGACAGAAAAGTTTTGCAGCTGCAGCCCTGTGAGCCGTCTCTGCTTGCTCCCACATCATGCTGTCCTCCCCAGCCAGTTCCAGCAGCACATCCACCAGCTCTGCTCCTTGCTGTCCCCAGGATGCCCTTGAACACCAACACATGGCTTGAGCTCCTCATCTTCAGCCCTGGTCATAGATTCTTTTCTCCTGCTGCCAACGGGGCAGATGGGGCACGGGAGTCCTTGCTTCCAGGCTGTATTCCCGCCAGGGTCAGGCAGGAGTCCAGTCAGCTCTTCCCTGACAGAGTCCTGCTCCCCAGCACAGCTTGGAGGGACATGATTCCACAAGTCTCCCATGCCAGGGGGAAACGTAGCTGGCTCAAATCCAGGCAGCAGGATCAAGGCTGGGGGCAGAGCAGAGGCTACCTGCGCGGTGTGCCACATCTGCAAAGAGAGCATGGCATGAGGTGAGGACTGCCAGAAAAGGAGGGACACTTGGACTCCCAGGCCTGGCCCTGGATCCTTCTTCTCTGTGCCTGGCCCCTCTGACACCGAACTGCAGGGGTAGGGACTGCAGGCAGCCTCTTCATGGGGAGGAGTGAGGGCAATGGGGCTGGGACTGGTTAAGCCCCTAACAGCAGGCTTCAGACAAAATGGGGAAATGCTAGAGGAAAGTGCCAGCCACAGGTGACATACCTCAGAACTGCCCACAATGAGTCCGGTCTGTGCTGTCATAGCAAGAGGATTGAGAAAGTGAGCTAAAGGATAGAAAGGGCAGAATAACCCAAACAATGACCAGTCAAGGACAGAAAGAAGGACAGAGTTGGCAGCAAGATGAGGCTGAAACTGGAAATTCATGGATTCAGGAAAACTAGTGTGGTCTATGACGGTGATAGAGCTAAGCACCATCAAGTCAACCAGTCCCCACCCTGTCCAGCTTTGAGCAGCTGAGCCTGGAGACTATGAAGGACCTATTGAGCCTTCAGTAAAAAGCCTATCTCCCCACAGCTGCCCACTGTCCCCTCCTGCTTTCTTCTGTGTCTGCTCTCCACAAATCCCTCACTTCTCAGTGTCAGTAAAGATCTAAATGCTTAAAGAAGATGCTCATCCCAAAGAAATTAACCCAGAAGACAGCACCCATACCTGCCCCTGCTCACTTACAGTTCACAGACTTTCCGTCCCTTCTTGTCTTGTCTTCTCTTACCTCGGCTCTTGGACCTCCTCCTTCAAAAGGAAAGTACCACAAGAGGGGCTGATGTGTGAGAGATGAGACCCACAATCCCAGCCAGTAATATTGCCCCTGACGTCACTTACGTTCCCAGCCTCATCAGGTCCTGCCGGGGCCTGCAGAGTGGGAAAAAGAGAGTGAAGAGGTTATTGGGCAGCGCTGCAGGTTGAGGCTTATTGACATGCCCCCACGCACAGCACAATCTACCTGTTATCATTTGTGCTTAAAACAGATCCGATATCACTTCTCTCCATGTTATCAACTCCTCAGCCAGGAGCTGATTACAGTAGGCAGAGAGAAGGCAGAGACAGCAAAGGGGCTGGCCAGCTTTGGTGACTCCCCTGGGGATGTGACATTTTGCCAATGAGGCAAGTTCAGTCTCAGCTGCTGTCAGCAGCTTCATAGCTCATAGTTAAACAAGATACAACATTCTGAGTAACAGACACGTGGGATTTACTGCAAAGTTTCAGTAGTGGTTCTCAGCCATAACACACTTGGCTTAAGCATCCCCTTTAGGGGTCAAGGCAAGGACATCTACCATGCCTGCACTAAACTACAGATGGGAGCGATGTGCAGGTGTGGAAGAAGCTTAAGGAGAAGCCAAAAGCCACTGCAGCAAGAAGTTTTCTTCTCCACAGGTGCTCATAAGAGATCCCCTGGGAGTTACCCTAGGTAGGAAAACCACAAAAGGCTTAGGAAACTCCCTGCATGGAAAATAGCTGGAAGTGGAGAAGGGGGGGAATTAACACATGTGCTTCTTCACACTCCCCCTTCTGCATCCACTGACGGACACTCTAGAGAGAGCATGGAGCTGGGTCTGCTCCAGTACAGCTGCTCATGCAACTGCAGGGGAATACCAACCCGGGGATCTTCAGGCTCTTCTTCCAGGCAAGGATCGTGTCTAACAGCTGCCCAGCAGGACACT
The DNA here is from genome assembly GCA_013396775.1 of Cephalopterus ornatus. Classification (NCBI taxonomy): domain Eukaryota; kingdom Metazoa; phylum Chordata; class Aves; order Passeriformes; family Cotingidae; genus Cephalopterus; species Cephalopterus ornatus. Next base: position 41,819 of record VZRE01015737.1, on the reverse strand, counting down.
CATCCCCCAGATTTCACAATACTAAATCACCTTTGGATCATGGAGAGTGATTGCCAGGACCCCCCACGCAGACAATGCTGGAGAGGCTCTGTGGCAGCGACCAGATGCAGGCAGCACCGGAGCTGCTCCCTGCTCCCACAGCACCGCAGTCCCCAGGCAGAGGCCCCATCCTGCCCAAGCTTTCACCACTTCGGTGACACAGTGAGCACCCGAAGGGTTGTAGGAGTATGTGGCAGGTTGGTGCTGCACATCCATTCCCGTGCTGGATACCCATGCCATGCTGGTGCTGCATTTTTCAAGCTTTCATTTGTTGGATTGGATGTAGACCTCTGCTTCCCAGCTCTGTATGGGGCAGCCTCCATTAAATGGAGGCCCAAGGCCCAGCTGTTGAGCTTTCTCTTTGGACCACAGTCACACTCAAGCATGCCAAGCCACGGAGCTCCCTGCTGAGCCACCAGCCTGGACACACCAAACACCTGCCACAGAGCCATCAGCCTTGCTCCATTAGCCACAGGCAGAGCCTCTGCCCAGAGGACCACAGGCATGCCAAGGCAGCCACAGGGTTGGGGGGGCACAGACATGCCTGCTCACAGAGCCACGGTTGCCGCAGCCCCACAGGCTGTGTGTGTTGCCTGATCCTGGTGCACAATGCCACATGCCCTTGGCTGTGGGGAGCAGGTGCAGAGGTGTGGTGCAGCCTGCAGCTGAACAAAGGCCGTAAGGACCATCAAACCCTAGTGTTAATGGGTCTCAGCACAGACAGGATGCCTCCAGTGCATTCCTGTCCCACATGCAGGGTGAGCTGGCAGGGTCACTCTTGCTGGAGGTGTAAAACAAGCCCAGGGGTCCTTACCTGCACTCGCACTGCTTGTGCTCAGTGAACACCATCTCCACGTAGGGTGCCTCCCCATTTGGCTTTATCTTCAAGAGCTGAAAGAGGAGCAAAGGTTACTTCCCAGCTAGCAGCAGGAGGGGGCTGGAAGGGCTCCTGCGCCACTGTCTTGCCACCCCAGCCTCTCGGGAAGACGCATGTCTAACCTGTTCCTCGGGACCTCCAGCAACAGAGACTCCACCTCCACACGTAGGCAGCACTGGCCAGGTCCAGCTGCCCCAGCAGCTTGGGAGGCTCTGCTAGTGCAGAGCCTTGTCTTCAGAGCCTTAATTTAAGTCCCATGGTCTTGGGATTTCCCAGCCTTAGAAGAGATTTTTCTGTGTCTGCCTTTGTGGAAAGCTTTCACATATTTGACCAGTTTGCACATCTCCCTTCTCTGAAGCAAATATCTTCCACTGGCAGTTTTTCCAGACCATTCCCACTGCTGCTGCCTCCTCCCGGCCCCTCTCCCACAGCACTGAGCACGAACTGACTGGAGTCAGGATCACAGTGCCTCTCCCATCCAGGGGTACAGGATTTGCCCTGTCACGTGTCACTCCACGGCCCAGCCTGAAGTTCAGGATAGACATCCAGGGACTTTACAGGGTATGTTCATCGTTGGTGTGATCCACACCAGCCCCTGCAGAAGTGTCTGGCGTTGCCACCCTGTGCACAGCAGCAGGATCCTTCCCGCGGAGGGAGATCTGTGCTTGGGGAGCTGCCTCCTGTTAATGTCAGGCCCTTGCTCCACCTCAGCCAAGAGTTTTTGCAAACTCCCATCCTGCCTTCCAACACACTTTCAACCCCTAAGGGACCAAAATTACTGATGATTTATTGCAGGCATGCTCTAATCTGTCATCCACAGCAAAGCTGAGCTTTTCCCTGCTCCCTGCAGCATCAGCAGGTTGATCTCTGGCAGCACAGTGGTAGGGCTGCAGTGTGAGGACAACTGCTGCCCGGTGCATGGGGAAGAGCCAACCAGCCCAGGATGTCTCACCCCACATCTCACAGCTCCCACAGTGGGGACTGAAAATGTGGCTGGCCCAGCCCTTCATGTTCACCACACCCCCAGCGTGGGGGCATTCCCTGTCAGCACCACCACGGGCATCGCCTGACACGGGAGAGCCTCACTTCTCCCTGCGATTCAGGGGCAGCACCCGCTTTGACCCAGCAGGCAGTCATGGGCAAGTGGAAGACCCCCAACCCCATCACAAGACAGGGAAGGTCTGGAGAGATGACAGCAATGAGCAAGATGGCCCACACAGCAAGGAGAGGGCAGGGAAGCAGGGAGTGAGGCCACTACCACCAGGGGTGACACCTGGCCTCAGGGGCAAGCCCAAAGAGCCGGCAGAGGGACCCTCCGGGCTTGGCATGCATTTGAGCAGTTTTAAGTCCCCTCCCTTGTTAGCCACGCTGCTATGATGTCTCCAAGTTCACCCTCCCACTTGGTGAACAGCCCACCACCTCCCCGGCGCAGCCACGGCCCCGCACCGGCAGCGCGTACCTGCATGGTGACCGTGCTGGTCTCAACGGGGACGCAGCGGAGACCCTCGTCCCCACAACAGCCTCCACAGCGCTGCAGGGAGACGCAGGAGGGTCTGAAAATGTACTCCACCTCGTTGGGGAACTCGTTAGTGACGTCTACTAGCTGCTCCAGCGGACGGCAGAAGCTACGGTTCCAGATCTCCCGAAAAGTCAGGACTGCAAGAGACCGGGACGGGGTCTGTAAGGAGGCGCCAAGAGAGGCCGCCAGGGCAGGTGCAGCAGCCGCGGTGGGGTCCCACAGCCATCATGGGTTACAAGGATGCAGAGGATCCCCTTTACCCAGTAAGTCCATCACTCACTGATGCGGGGGCTCGCACAGCCATCATAGCCACCCCGATGGGCTCTTTCTGCCTCTGCCCGCCAGCTCCGTCTCCTCCCCAAGCACTCCGCTTACCCCCGGCCCCCGCCGCGGCGAGGCTCCCCCGCTCCCCGGCCCTCCCTCGGCCAGACAGCCGCTCTCTCGGGCTTCCCAGCGGGGAGAGCAGAAGGCAGCCGGAGCGGAGCGCTCTCACCCGGGACCCCAAACGCCGGCAACGGGGAGGGACGGCAAGCCAGGGACAGGGCTGAGCTCCGCTCCCGGCCGCGGCGGTGCCCGGAACCGCAAGCGCCCGGGGCGGGCTGCGGGAAACAGCTAAGATACCGAACTGCGGCACAGCTCCCCGCTGCCTCCCCGGACGTCGCCGCGGGGCTCCGGAGGTAAAATACCCCAGGGAACACCAAGCGCCCCCCGGCCCGGCGCGCAGCCCTCCCGGGAATGCCACCCCCTCCCAGCCGGAGCACCGGCGGCCGCGTACAGCCAACTCACCGGGCGACTCCGCGTTGGCGGTCCCCCGCTCCTCCGGGGCCTGCGGGGAGGGAAAGGCGGGCGCTAGCGGGGCGGCACGGGGCGACCCGCC
>VZRE01015737.1:28117-38176 GCA_013396775.1 Cephalopterus ornatus | reverse complement strand
CGCCCCGGACCCGCCGCGGGGCGGGAGCAGGTGCCCGGCCTCGGCGGCCGCGGGGACGGCCGGTGCCCCCGGGCGTGGTGGACACCCCTCCTCCAGCTCCCTGCGCTGCCTCCTGCCATTTCTTCCGTTGGGCTACCCCGGCGCTTCTAGGGACCGGCCCGTGCCCGGTGCATCCCCGCCGGGCGGGAAGCGCCGGGGCTGCGTTGGGCTCCTCGGCTCTCTGGGTTCACTGCCCCATGCCCGTCACTCACCCTGTGCCCACCTGGCTGCCCTGTGCCCACACGACAGCCCCTTTCCCACCCATCCTTCCCATTCCCCTGCTGTTGTCCTGTCCTCACTCAGACATCCCGTGACAGTCCACCCACCCCATTCCCCGCAAGCTGCCCCGTGCCTGCCCCACCGGAGCTCTGTCAGAGGGTTTCTAGCCCCCACTAGCCCCAGGTACAGCATCCTGGTTCTGTCCAGCATGGCAGGTCCCTCCAGCTCAGAAGGGAAGGGTGCACAGCAGGTCTAGGCCCAAATCTTGCTGCCAGGCCAGTGGAGCTCTGTGGCCTTTTCTGTTCTATTTTTAAGCCCCAGCATCCAGGGACTCTGGAGTTAAGGGAGGTGTGAAGAGATGCCAGCAGGCAACATGATCCCCCGTGGACTGCAGGTCCCGGGAAAATAATGGGCTCTGTATCCATGCCAGGATTCACGTTTCTGTCCTCCTGGGAGAGTGGGGAGGCTGCTCCAGGGCTTCCCTACCCACCACTGTGTGAGGTCTGTCCCTGCAGTATGAGGACATCAGTGGCCTGTCCCCAGCCCTGTGGGGTCTGTCCCCAGGGGATGCAGGACACGCCAGCCGCCTGTCCTCAGCCCTTTTGGGCTCAGTCATCAGCACGAGCTGAGCTCTGTTGGGAGCTTCTAGGCATTGGTACTACTGAATGTGTGAGAAAGCTGCTGGAGCAAAGCCTGGCAAATTAGCATGGAGATGGTGAAGAGATAAGCACACAGAAATCCCAGCCCTACTGTGAGACCGGGTGCACTGCAGTTCATCACTCAGCAGCACAGCACCAGGTTGACAGCTGCTGGGGCCTTTGGTGCCTGTTCACACTCTCGCCACTGGCTGGGCAGCAAGGAGCAGGTAACATCATTAATGCGGTGACTGGAGCATGCTCGCACTCTCCCTCTATCACCCTACAGACTCTCCTGGGCCAAGGGGACCCACTCCCACACCTTTCACAGGGATAGTTTTGAGGTGGGGCCGTAGGGAGCATTTCCTCCCACCCGAGAGCAGAGGCCGCCTTGAGCAGCAGCTGCTGCCAACTCGCTGGACAGACAGAATCCTGTTATTGCAAAGACCGTGACCACACGGGGCCTCACGCCTGTCCTTGCAGGAAGGTCCCTTGGGGCCACCTCTCAGACACAAGGCCAGCCTCTGGAGCTGGAGCAAAGGGCTCTCCCCCAGGAGCCCTGTGGCTGGGGAGACTAGCCCTTAATTGCTGAATGCAATCCTGTTCGTGGTCTGAAGCTGTTTCTTCAGAGGCCTTGGGCAGAGTTTACATTCCTGGGATGAGCATCCACTTTCTAGGCAGCATAGAACAGAGACAGAAGAGAAATAATATTTGGACACTGGTAACCTGTGACTAGCAACATCCTCCTGCCTATGGGAGAAACATTCAACTGGCTAGGGCCACAATTGCTTGCTTTCCCCTCTGCCATGCTCTGTCCCTGGGGCCAAACCTGCCCCTCCCTAGCTGCAGGATAGGGCTGGAGGTTGATGCTATAAATGTACCGGCATGTCCCTCACACCGCCTCCCACCCGGCTCTGGGGAGCAGCATTACGCACTTTGAGAACAAGGGACAGAGGAGGCTCAAGGGACTGCCAGGGACATAAGGCAAATAGAGACATTTCCTTAAAGAGCAGATGCCTCCCCTGCAGTGAGCCCCATGCGGTGGCTGCTAGATGAAAGCATCGCCTTGAATATGCTACTGCCTGTCTGTCCCACCTCCTTGCCCTGCTCATAGAGTTTGCTGTGGCTCCTTGCTGTCCAGTGGGGAAGGCCAGCCCTGGCACCCGGCTGCAAGCATGCCATGGCACATCCCTGCCAGGGAACAGGGTCACCTCCATGCTGCCTACACCTTCTGGGTAAGGGGCAAGAGCAAGACCCTCAGCTGCTCATGAGCACTGAAGGAGCCCAGAGCAGGCAGCTGCTCTTCCCTGCAAAACCTTACCCTGTGCATCGCAGGTGAGGTCCCTCTAAGTCACCTTTTCTATAAAACAGCCCCATTTCAGCATCAAAATCCATTTGTGGGCATCTTATCCCCTGCAAAATCCTACCTTTGGCATCTCACATGGGAAGAGCCCCAAAAAAATTGTCCCTGAGTCACTCCTAAGCTGACTGTAGGCTTAAGGATCTCCTGCATCATCCCTGAAGCCCTCAGAGAACACCTTGGAAATCCTCAGGGCATTATTTTTGTTCTGCTGCTATTTAGGACACCAGAGTCAGTTTCATCAAAGCTTTAGGCTTCCACCAAACAAAGTGCCAAACCCTCTGTGCTCCTGCACCTGGCACAGTCACTCTCTCCATGGCTGACCCCCGTGGGCAAGAGCCCCTCCAGCAGCTACCTACGTCCTGCACTGTGAATGCACTTTCGAGGTCAAAGCAGCATAAGGATGTAAGGCACTGGGCTCCTCGCACCTACCCTTTATCCCACAGCACCCATGTCTCACCCTTGCTGTTTCATTTGATTGCCTTCCCTGGCCCTAGTCTCTCTTAAGAGGCTCTCCTAAGCTCTACTCTCAGTGGCGTGGTCCAATGGCTAATGCTGAGATAAACCAGATCAATCACCTGCAGCTTGTGTCTCTGCAGTGGGGATGCAAAGTGAAAGACAGAGGGGCTTGAGACTGGCTGCTTGGAGCTGCTTGTACCTGCATCTGAGAGTGAGAACGAGGATGGGAATGGTCTGGCAGGGCCTTCCCCAGCCCTAGCCTCTGGACAACAGGAACCTAGGCCTCTCTGCCAGGAGACTGCTGCTGACTTCTAGGACAGGCGGGGCTCTCCAGTGCCCTTGCAGGCAAGCAGGGCTCCACTAGTGACCCCTGGATTGTCAGTGTTGCTCCTCAAGGAAACAACTTCCAAACGACCTGCCTGGGCACCTGGGCCCTTAAGGACTCCTCCGAGCTGTGCTGCAGCAGCTCCGACTCCAAGAGATGCCCCCGGCAGCACATCTCTCATCCCTGGCAGCTGGCCGCGGTGGCGTCAGTGCCTCTCCCAGCCCAGGTGCACAGGGGGATGTGTTTGCTGAGGGGGAGGATGACAATAGGGGGAAATGGGCTGTGCCGTGCACCCCAATGGTGGTGGCTCGCAGCTCTGGCCACTGCTGCCCGCGGCAGACGGAAGCGTCCGGCCTTAGTCAGCCCCGGCCGCACGTGGCAGGAACTCTGGTGTTTGTTTTGGTTCCTGGGGAGCGGAGTTCAGCCTCCCTGGGGACCCACAACCAAAACCACAGGCACCTGACAGTCCAGCCCCGTGCCTTGGGACAGCAGGGTCTGGTCCCCATGGGTCACAGGCACTGGAGGCTGGCCTAGTTCACACAAGAGATTTGGAGGGCATGGGATGGGCACCAGGGCTACCTGAGAGCACCTAAGGCAGAGGACCTGGGCAATGGGAACCTGTGGCAAGCCTGGATGCTGCTTCCAGGTATGACTTAAATCCCCCATGGGGACAGGGACAATGCCACCAAGGAGGAGGTCCTTGAGACTGTCAGATCCATGTCCTGGGAAGCTGTGGCCCTCATCCAGCCAGTGGTCCAAGAACAGGTCAGTGTTGGCAGACCCAGTACTGCTCAGCTTAGCTCTTCCGCTTTCAGTGCAGGCTTAGTTCAGGGTTGAGACTGAGCCTGGGGCAGGGGACAGAGTTGCCTTCCCACTAGGGCAAATCTGCAGGCAGATGGCAAAGCAATGCCAGCAGTGGACGAGAGGGTTAATGACCACAAGCCACCTCCCAGCCCCGATGTGCCTGGTGGGGAGGGGACTAGGGAGCACACCCTGCTGGGCACCCATGCTCAGTGTCCAGAGGCCGGGCAGCCACATGCGGCAGGGACTGGCCAGACCATGGGTGTTTGCAGGAAAGCACAACCCAGGAGCAGGGTGAGGAGCCAAACTGCAGCCCCAAGCATACGTGGGTGCCTGCAGGTAAGTGTTCTGTCAGCAACTCCAACAGCGAGCGCAGTCACTGTGCAAAAACAACAGCCCGTTTTGCGTATGCGCTGCCGAGAGTCCACAGTGACACAGCACCCACAGCACAGCTCACCTTGTTCTGTCCAAGCTCCTCTCCTGAAGCCCCAGGTGGGACCCGAGCCTCCAAACCCCAGAAAGCCTGCAGGAATTTATCTCCAGCAGCTGCAGAATGCTGTTTGGGAAAAACAAGGCTGTGGCCAGGACAGACTGGTGTAGCAGTGTTGTGTGACCTTCTGCTACCGGCAGAGATGGAACACCCTGGGCCTGCATGGGGTGGGAGGCATAGGGTATGGTAACCTCGGGAGGAGTGAGACTCTCCCAGTGGGAGCAGAGCAGCCCTCTCCCCAGGAAACAGATAGAGGTTACTTTTCCACCAGAGAAGCAAGCACATTCTGCACATTTATCATGTTTCATCTACCCTGGGGAAAGGGCAGTGAGCACTGAAGGGAGAGGAGAGGCACACAGGCATGAACTGCCTGCTGCTCTGCTGCTGCCCCTCACCTCCCAGCTCTCACGGCCCAGCCAGCCAGTGGGCAGGGGCTGCCAGGCACTTTTCTCCCCTGCCAAACTGGAACCCGATCCACACCCAGCCCAGACCTTCTGGCTGCTTATCATGTGGATGCAGTTCTCCTGCTTTTAGCTGTCATAATATTGACACAAAGCAAAATAATAGTGACGGCAAGACTCTGCCCGGCTCTGGAAGGCAAACAGGCAAGGAGACGGGGAGCAGCAGACTCCACTATTGTGTGGGATGGGGCAGCAGCCAGGGCTGCTACCAAGCTCTGCTCCCCAGCATCATGCCTGCTGATTAGGGGGATGTGGGATGTAGACAGAGGGGGGTGCAGGCTCCACAGCACACTCTCCCTGCTGAGGAACGAACGTGTGCATCGGCAGGGCTTCATCCCAGAGGCTTTCCCAGAACGTGGGTGGAGGAGTGGCTCATCTCTCCCTTTCCCTGAAACCTGGCAGCCGCTGAATAGCTGCCATCACCCGCAGCAGACAATGAGCAAAGCGAGCCTGGGGCCAGCTGCAGTGCCGGGAGCGCGTGAGCAGAGGAACTGCGGGGAGCTGGCTGGTGACCAGGAAGCAGCCCAGACTGCTGGTGTCACGGACCCCCTTGGTGACCACAAAGCATCCAGGCCACACTTTGTCTCACACCGAGGGCTTGGCTTCCTGCAGCTGCACCAGGTTTGCTCCAGGGCTTCTCCAAAGCCAGCCTGGAGGGATGGGCCCCCAGCATCACCTCCTCTGTGGCCCAGCCAGGCTGCCATGTATCCTCTAAGCCGTGACAGAGCTACAGCCAACAGCACGATGCCACTGAGCTTTCTGAGTGCTTGTGCCTTTGGTGGCGCTGAGCAAAGCCAACATCTTTCGGGGTATGAAGGCCCAGCACACTGCTAGTGATGCTGAGGACAGCACCTCCCACCCAGCTCTGTATCATGTTCCCTCATCCCTTGTTAGGGCTTATTTTCCTACATGACATGCAGTGACTTCCCACACTTCCCTCATCTCTTCCTGACCAGCCTGGCCTTTGAACTGGCTGCCTCCAGCTGCCAACATCCCAAGAGGAGACCTGGGCAACTGCCATAGATGAATGAGCCGACGAGTGAGGCTCCACATCCAGGGCAGGCATTCGGACACCAGCTTCCCATGCCTCTCCCAGGGGCCGGGAAGGGCGAGACGCAGCCCAGCCTGGGCTGCTTCCACAACAAACCCTAGAAAACCTTCCTGCTTCCCAGCCTTGGTCTCTATTTTTAAGGCTCCTAAAAGGAGTGGGGTGCAAATTGCAAACTTGCTGGCAGGAGAGATGGTTTCTGGGCCAAATTCAGAACCGCCTACTCATTTTCCATGGGGACTGTGGACTCCATCAGTATTGCAAGGGTCTGGCTATGGGCTCGGCCTGCCTGTGGGTGCTGTGCTGACGTGAGGATGAGACAGCAGCCGTTTTCCAGGCAGAGACAAGCGCACGTACACATGGGCGGCCGAGCAAGAAGCTGCATCAAATCGTTCGCTAACCTGAGGCACTAAATCCATCCTGCTATTCCCCAAAGCAAGCCCTGCCTGTTTCTTCTTGGCCACCCAGGCGGTTATGGCAGCCAGGCTTTCCTGAAGATGACCAGTTTAGGAGACAGTTGTTACCAGAGTCATCAGCGAAGACCAGCAGAACACATGCCCTGGTACCTGCAGTGTCAGATGCGAATTTCAAGCATGCCAAAACTGTCGATGACTCAGACAACGTGTGCGTGCGCCTGCAAAAGCCGCAGAGCTCAGCTTTCCAGCTATTCACGTACCTGCATTTGATCACTAACTGTTTGTTTGGGGTGTTTGTCTTCTTTTCCTAGAAGCTTGAGTTTTAAACATGCATTCCACACTCAGTTCAGCTCATCATTTTCAACCCCTTCACTTACTAAGTGACCTACTTTCTCCCCTGTAGCATGCCGAAAACACTGGGTTTGGGCTCCCTCAGCCCTTCAGCACATTCATTCCTGCCTACATTGGTGGCTGCAAGAGCTTTGGGCTTGGCTTGTTTTTGTCTCAGGCATTTGAGCATGGACTTTCCAAAGAGCAATCATGTCACACCAAAGGTACCTTTGGTGCATCCTTTCTCTTAGTCTGTGCTTTATGTTCCCCCCACTCCCACGCACTGTGTGACATTAACTCAGTCATTTGTGCTCAGCAAGTGGCTTAGGCACCTAGCAGTAACCCTGCTTCTTCCCATGTTGCCCATCCAGTCTTCAGAGTCCATGCTGTGCTGACAGCCTGCACTGTTGCTCCTGCTGGACCGTGGCTCAGCTGGCTCTCCCCTGCTGGCTCCTTCCCTGTGCCTGTGCTGAGCGTGAGCAGCTCACTTTGCTTACCCTGGTGTTGCAGACGAATCCAATTACTAGAGTTCAGGAAACTGATTCCCCTCCCTGGCATTTCATCCAGCCCACTTACCCGCTGAGAGTTTCTAATCCAAACAGCCTCCCAGTACATGATGTTCCAGTGCTCCCAGGCTCTGTCCTGCCTTGTCCTCCCTCACACGAGCACTTGGCGGATGACATTCAGCCTCCAGGGATGCAGAATTCACTGAGCGGAGGAAAGCAGTGTGTCCAGCAGCCATCCCTGATGGTACAGAGCAGGATGCTGTCCTGGCTAGGCTGGCAGCTCTCTAAGGAGGCAAGACAATTTTCAGCCGCACTGCAGGCCCATAAAACGTGCTGCCATGCTCATCCAGCCGGCTTATCCCGTACTCAGCTCTTTTGTCCCCAGCACCAGCACCGTCTGCAGTTGTGTCAGCCTCCGTGCTTGCTCATGCACCAGCTGGGAAGCTGAAGCCGTCAACTCTGCCCCAGAGTACCCCCAGGAAGGGAAGGAGGGTGTGGTGTGGAGGAGGCTGTGTCTGTGGCTGCAGCAGCAGAGGGGGCGTCCTGCTCTGAAACACTCAGCAGATGTGGACCACCAGGTGAGACTCCTTCCAGCTGCCCACAGAGGCACACATACACCCCCCACCTCACCGCTTTATCACAGTGGCCAGAACAACCTGTAAGGCAGTGAGATTTTAGCAGAGTACACCAGGACACCAACGTGCATCTTCCCAGCTGCCTTCTCCACTTGCCCCACACTCCCTGCACTGCCTTTGCTGCCACTCCTCCTCCTCACTCTCATTTTCAGTCCTCCTGGGCACTCCTTGTCTAACTCACTGGGTCCTGACAGTAGCTGCTGGCTAATAACAACCAGATGTCTTGTAGCCATGGTCCTTCTGAGCAGCCTGGAGTTTGCCTTTCAACTCTCCAGAGAGCCCCAGGGTCTGGCTCGGCTCAGCTATGCAGGGCTAACAGCTCCTGAAATCCCCATTCAGAGGCTTTCATTCATGAAACACAAGGCAGCAGACCAAGTGCAGGACTCTGCCCCTCAAGGGACACCAGACTGCCAGCTGTCTTATGCCAGCTGCGGCAGCAGTGCCCAGCAGAAAGTGCTGTAAGGAACAGGGCAAGAACAGCACAAACAGGGGGAAAGCTCTGCAGCCTGGCAAGGCGCTGGGAAGAAACTGTCCCATAATAGTTACTGAGACTGGAGCAGGGAATGTAAACAGCCCAGCACCCACAAGGAGGTCATAACCTCAGGGCCCAGTTTCCCTTCCCCTTCTCCATCCTGCCTAATCTCTAAGAGCTGCTCTGTTTACTAGCAAGATAAGTAAACAAAGGAAAGCTCCAAAGCAACGATTTTTTTTTTTTTTTGCTAATTCACTGTATGTCCCAATCTCTGGGTGCATGTGTGGGAGCTGTTTCTGCTCACCAAGGCAGCTGGCACACAGCACCGCATGGGCACAGCCAGGGGTACCAGCAGGCAGCCGATGGGCACGGGCAGCCCTGCCCTGCCCTGCCCTACCTGCAACATGGCTGTGCAGAGGGGCAAAGGGGGATGGGGTATCCCCACAGAGATGCAGAGGGGGAGAGAAGGCATCAGGGAACCAGGACGTGCCCAATCAACACAGCAGAGCCAATAGCTGGGCAAACCCTGTCACCCTCCACTGACTCTCTCCAGGGGCAAAGGACCAGACAAGCTTTTCATGGAGGGAAACCCTGAATTCCAGTCAGTGCCGCAGTCCCCCGCAAGCACATCCAGCCAAACCCAGAAGCGTAGTCTTTTGCCACATGTTGGAGGGATGTGGTGAGCTTCCTTTTCCAGGCTGGTGGGTGCTCTGGATTCCAGGCATACAGGGACACTTAAGGAAGGAGGAGAGAGGTCCGGAAGGACTCTTAGTCCACTTCAGGTTTTGGACGACAAACCACCTGCATTAAATCCTGAAGAGCCAGCACACCAGCTGTTGGTATCTTGCTGAGGACCCAAGAGTCACTGGATGGCAGCTGCCTGTAGGGCGAGTCCTAAAGGAATCAGACAAGCACAAAAAAGATGTGAGGAACATCCAAGGCCCCACAGGCCTCTGCATGAAGCAACTGCTGAAAGCTTCCAGCATAAGCCAGTTTGCTTTGATTTCCTAATCTAAAACAACAGGACACAGATCAGAGCCACAGAGTAAAGCAGCACCGCAAAGAGAATTATTCCGTGGCTCCTGCCTGTTCCCTGAACACATTGCTCCAGGAACCAGACACAAAGGAGCTACATTCCTGCCTTATCCAGGGCCGGTTCTGGCTCTGCCAGCAAGAACAATTGGACTGCCAGGAACTGCGCCTTTCCCAGCCCATTTGCTTTGGCTCTTCCCCCCCAGCCCGCCGCACGGTCCAAAGTAAACCCCTCCGGGCGGGCGCTGCCCGCGGCCCCGGGCCCCGCCCGTCTCCCGGGCAACGGCAGCGCCGCCGCTCATTGGTTGGCCTCCGCAGGGGGGCGGGCGTACCTCGGCAGCCCTGCCAATGGGGCGTCGGCGTGGCGGAAGCGGAAAGGCCACCGCCATGCCGGGCGCCGCCGAGCGCGGCTCGGAGCTCTCGGAGCAGATCGAGGCCTTCGCGGCGCGGCTGCGGCGCGGCGGGGAGCGGCCGCGCTCCGAGGACACGGCTCGGCAGACGCTGTCGCTGCTGCGGAAGATCGTCGGGCACGGACGATGGAGCCGGGCCGGTGAGAGCCGGGTGGCGTCAGGGCCCGGCGGCGGTAGGGCAGTGGCGGGCGAGCTGCTGCGGGGCCCGGCAGCCCGGTCGCAGCTGTCGGTGCGGAGGGAGCAGCGAGGCCGGGGCAGGGCCGGTGCTGGAGCCCGCGGGAACTGGAGCCTCGCTGGCCGCTGTGCTCCCGAGCGACATTGCCTGAGGAGCTTCCTCGCTCCAGCCTGGCTTTTCCAGCGGCGTCAGTCCGAGCGCGGATCTTTCCAGCAGCACGTCGTTTCCTCTTTCACTAAATACACC
>VZRE01015737.1:538-28090 GCA_013396775.1 Cephalopterus ornatus | reverse complement strand
CTAAATACACCGCTTATGGTCTTCCCTAAGTCTGCGTTGTGTCCAAGCGATTCCCACTGCAGAACCCGCCGTGGGACGAGGGGCTGTTCTCGGTACTGAGGTGCCCGTGCCGGAGCAGCCGCTGGCCCTGGGATGTTGAAGGGAGCGCGCTGGTTTGATGCTCACGTGGGTTTGCTCTGGGCAGCGATAAGCAAGGCCCTCCTCTCTTCCAGGGGAGCTCATGGATCTGATCCGGACAGAGGGACAGAGGATGACGGCAGCCCAGCCGTCAGAGACAACTGTGGGCAACATGGTGCGACGAGTATTAAAGGTCATTCGTGAGGAGTATGGCAGGTGAAGTGCCCCTCTTGCTGCCAGTATCTCTCTAGAAGCCCAGAACAGCCCTCCCATGCGATATTTTCAGTTGCTTCTGTGAAACCCCTTAGTTTCCATCACTCCTTTCTCCCCTCTTTCTTAGAGAGGGATTTAGCAAGTTTAACATCAAAATGTTGTTTCTGGTGTGGCTGATGACATTTCCTCTATAGAAACCACTTGGTGTATGTTGTGGGTGCTGAGAACAGTCCATGCCCTGACCTTGGGCTGTTCTCTCCTGTTCCCAGGAGGGTCCATCCTGCTGGAGCAGTAGCCTTGAGCCTGCTTCTCATCTGTGGACAGCAGTGTTTGCATGTGAATTAAAGCAGCACTTTCTGGCAGAGATTTGAGTGTCTCTCTGCCTAGACAGCTAGGGAAGCTTATTGGTGTGGTGTGCCTCTTCTATGTGGCTTTCCTTCCTGTCTCCTAACATCCAAGTGTGCTGTGGGGACATTGGTTGTGGCCCTGTGCTCTTTCCTGAGGCTGAAGAGCTGCTTCTCTCCACAGGCTTCATGGGCGCAGCGAGGAAAGTGATCAGCAAGAATCCCTGCACAAACTCCTGACTTCCGGAGGGCTGAGCGAGGATTTCAGAACCCCTTATCCTTCCCTCAGAGCTAATGTTATTGAAGCTATTAATGAGATGCTGATAGAGCTAGGTAAGGATGGGTCTGAACTGCTCCCGAGAAGCTTCTTATGGGGTGGGGTGGGACTGATACTTCCCCCTTCTCTAGGTGGAAAGAAATCAGCAAGGATATAGGAGGCTTAATCTGAAGGAACTAAGGGACTGAAGCCCTGCTGCTACCAGGGCTTAAACCAAGTCCTCTGCTTTACAGGGAGATGGGTGGAACATTGTGGAGGGAATAGCATGGGGGGCTGTTGGCCTGTGCTCTTGGTCCTCTGGGAAGTCTTGAGTCCTCTGAAAAATGTAAAAAATACGCCAAGGTTGGACTTAATCTCTTTGCACATATAACCTGACCCTTGTCACAAAGCACCGTGATACATTTTTCTTTATCTGTGATACTTGTGACAGATCAGGGACCTGACTCTCCTTCTGAGGCCCAGGTTGCCTTGCTATTGAACTGCAAAACTGTTAAAGTGCGATGGCCATGGTGGTTATCTGGAGTAGCGCTGACACAATCCACTCCCCTCATGACAGAGTTATCAACAGAGCTATTTCTATGCATAGCTAGAAAGCATGGGGCATTCGAGGGCCAGCTTCTTGGTCCCTCTCCCCTGGCAAGAATGGGAAGAAAAGCTGCTCCTGCTCTACTAGTGCTCATAACATGGTTCTAGTGAAAAATTATCTTGTTGGAGGACAGTCTGAGCAGCACAAGTGTTCCTTTTCCACCCACGTTTTCCTTTTGTTGCAGAGGGCACCACTGATAACATTGCGATGCAGGCGCTGGAGCACATCCACTCCAATGAGGTGATCATGACCATTGGCTACTCTCGCACTGTTGAGGCCTTCCTGAAGGAAGCTGCCCGCAAACGGAAGTTCCAGGTCATCGTGGCAGAATGTGCGCCGTTCTGCCAGGTAAGGCCTGGGCTGGCTGTCTTCTCCACGTTGTCCTGCTCATTCTTACTGAAATCTTGTCCCTAGAGGCAAGCTGAACATTATGGAAGTTCTTTTGCAGTTGGGAGACTGAAGACAGCTTGTTATCCTACCCCGGCATCCTTCAGTCAGAGGGCTGTATTTGTGTTCCATCGCTTGGTATTTTTGCAATTCAGACAAGAATTGAGTGCTGATATCTGGACATCTGCACTGCAGGAGCTATGTCCCAGGGGACCAATTGGATTCTCCCTCTTTTTAGGGTCACGAAATGGCTGTCCGACTATCTAAAGAGAATATTGAAACTACTGTCATGAGTGATGCAGCTATTTTTGCTGTCATGTCTCGAGTCAACAAGGTAAGGAGGGCTTCATTGGAGAAGGGATTAAAGGCAGGTTGAGTGCTTGTGCCTCCTAAATGCAAGTCTTAGCAGTGGTGGATATGTTTGTGAAGACTCAAAATTGTAATAGTACCTGTTTACAGCTGGGGTGGAGATTGTCTGGAATCCTAAGTCAGCATGATGATGGACTGCATGGTGATAGGTTTTTCTGGCTTAGTGGCTAACAGGCAGAACAGTTATAAGAGAACCTCAAAGAATTAACCTCAGTTTTTAAAGAAGATGGAACAAAAAGCAGCATTTCCAAAGGGAAGAAACCTCCCTTGCCTGGAACATAAGATGGCTGGAATCACCCTGGTGAAGGGTGTGTCTTTTTGAACAGACCTATTCTGTACTTACATAGAGATGAAGATGTGGCACCCCAAAGTAAAAAAAAAAAAAAGGTACTTGTAACTTTAAAATCTACCCACATTAATTCATATCTGTATATTTTAAGCTGCTTTACATTATTCTCATTTTACTGCAAGCAGTCAAATTACTTGTACAAAGTTTACTTTGTAGGCTTGTAGAACAACAGGGACCACAGCCCAGTTTCTGCTTGGTGTTCCCTGCAATAGAGCATACATTTGTCCTCTGAAGTTCTCTATTCTGGCTTCGCCATGCTGGAGTCATGTTCTCGTTAGAGAGGAACTTCTCAGTGCAGAGCCA
Source organism: Cephalopterus ornatus (assembly GCA_013396775.1). NCBI lineage: Eukaryota > Metazoa > Chordata > Aves > Passeriformes > Cotingidae > Cephalopterus > Cephalopterus ornatus. The sequence continues at coordinate 25,145 of VZRE01015737.1, read as the reverse complement.
GTGCCAGATGAAACAGATCAGGCATCCAGCTGCCCTATAACTCCAGCCTTTGGCAGGCTGGCTGTTCTGACACACTCCTCCTCCAGCTCATCTGTCAGGGTCCGAGGCAAGTGTTCCTCCCCCAGTTTGCTGTGGAACATGCTATCTTCTAATGCTGATTTGCCTTTTTAAGGTCATCATTGGTACAAAGACAATCCTGGCCAATGGTGCTCTGATTGCTGTGAGTGGGACTCACACTCTGGCACTGGCAGCTAAACACCACTCCACTCCGCTCATCGTATGTGCTCCCATGTTCAAGCTTTCACCACAGGTAAGTACAGCAGCTCTTCAGGATTGCACCTGCAGGGGCTTTTACTTGTGGGAGCTTAGGGTGGAAAGCATTATCTGTCAAGGTTGATAAATGAGCAATCTCCCCCATCTGGCACTGTTACTTCAGACAGGAGATCCTCACCCAAATCTGGCACACCTCAGGATCTCCTTGAAGGTCCCTCTTCTCCCCCATGTGCAAAGCAGAGCATTGGGTATAAGGAAGTAGACCACTGCCTACTAGAGATGACATCACCATACTTATTTTTCCTCAACCATAACAGATTTCCATTTATACCATTAGTGTTGAAAGGCAGAGGAGGTAGAATGAGATGCTCAAAACTGTTTCTTACACTCAGTACTTTTTCAATATTGTCAGATGAAGCTGCAAACTGAGGAAGTCACTGTTCCAGTTCCCTAGGCTTTGCAGAAGGCTCTAAAAGCTCTGAGGAAAAACCTTTCACCTAGAGTGAAATGTAGACATTAGAGAGGTTCTAGACATAGACACTATGTAATTACTGTAAACAGATGTAATATCACCAGGCAAGTCATCTCCCTCTCCCATTAGTTCTTTCCAGTGCCAGGACTGTTTTCACCAGGATAATCAGGTAGGTTGTTTTTTTCCTGACCTTCCCATACTCTTTCTTCTTTAGTTCCCTAATGAAGAAGATTCATTCCACAAGTTTGTGTCACCACAGGAAGTGCTGCCATTCACAGAAGGTACTGGTTCTTTTTCATATGTCTGGTCAAGCTGCTTCAGGCTATAGTTTCTAAAATTTTTTTAATAACTCACATAAAAATTAAATGTAAGACTGTCCTATAACCCAGGACAGAAAATCCTTCCCTATTGTCCTTAGCAGAGAAAAGTGCTGGGAACCATCTAATTTTCTAACTTTCTATTACAGAAAGTGCAGAAAAAGGATTTATTTGGAACACTTGTCTTTGCAGTTTTGCTTCTGCTCTGAAATAGTCAGTGTTTTATTACAGGATGGTGATAATGATGCCAGGCAGGTGGCAGTTTCCTGTGGGAGAGGGCAGATGCCCAACACTGAGGTCAGCTTCCATTCTCTCCTATAACTCGTGTTGACTTCTTGAAACCCAGTATCTCTGCAATGGGCTTCCCACACAAGCACCATCTTTAGAAAGGCATCAGCACCCAAGCCCATTTTCAGATAGCAAAGTCTCTTTCAAAGCTCCATTTCTATGTTACAACGACTTTTGAAATGAAGATACCAGGCTTGGCACCAGTTTTTAGTTTTGGCCTTGTGAGCATTTCTTTAAATAATAACTTTAAGGTGGCATGTGCATAGTCAGTTTGTTCAGGGGCTCAGGAAGATGTGCAGAAGGCTAAATGTACTTCGAGTTGCTTTGTCTAATATTGCTGCTATTCACTTTACAGGGGAGATCCTGGCAAAGATCAACGTTCACTGCCCAGTGTTTGACTACGTCCCTCCAGAGCTCATTACTCTCTTCATTTCTAACATTGGGGGTAATGCACCTTCTTACATCTACCGCCTCATGAGTGAGCTCTACCATCCAGATGACTATGAGCTCTAATACTGTGAAGCACGTTACTCTTCAGACTCTTCCCATCTTTCTCTTTAGAGAGATACAATAGCAAAGACAGGTTGCTGTGGGAAAGCAGTGGGGAATTTGCTCAGCAATGTCTTTCCTACCTGCAACAGAAGGCAGAGCTCATGTGCAGATTTTGATCTCTGCTGTGTTAGAAACCATGTGGAGCTGCTAAGCCACTTTGATTTTGAAGCAAGGCATATGTGTAACTCTGGCGCAGCTAAGCTGTTACTTCAAAGTATGCTGCAATAAAGGCTGTTTACAGCACATTTTCCATATGCAGTTGTTTGTTTAACTAGCAGGAGTTTTACCAGTGTAGTGAGTTGCCTGCACCTATGATGCAGCAGCAGGCTTTATGGTGCGCTTCCACATGCAAACATGACAGGAACAGGAATCCATCAGCAGTTGTCTTCAAAATGGGTATTTAACTATTTAGTTACTTCTGTGGGGCTATACTGATTATAAAACTCTCACTCGAGAGTGCAGACTCCAAGGAGCTGGAGAAAGCAGCTGGGTGTGTCATTTGTTACTTAGTTAAATGTTCTTTTGATTCTAAGTTGGCCTATATATACTATAAAGCTGGTCGGTCCTCATTCCAAGCACTGCCATGAGCCCAAAGAGTGAGTTTAGTATTAATTTTATTAAGAAATACCTCCCAATTTTCAAAGCACTATGAAATACACTAATTAAATTCCCCTCTCTATTACGCAGAATCATGCTGTGCTTGCAGGAAAAAATGCTTTGCTTTAGTAACTGCGAGTTTCTGCAACTCCTTGCATCCAAAAGTCAAGCATAGACATAGGGCCCAGACTTACAACACAATTCCTTAATGTTGAAGATGCTTCTCCAGGCTACAAGGGGTGGGCTCCTTCTGCCATGTTCTCCTGGCTGGTCTCTGCTTCTTAGGTCAGTACCTGGAGCCAAACTTCAGTGAATGCACTGGCTCAGAACTTGGCTCCACACAGGATATTGTTTCACCACAAGGCTCATGGATCATACCAACACTTCTAGTGGTTGCAGCTTACAGTCTTAACTTTTTTTGAATAGGGTCCTTTTTTTCCAAATAGCTGCCATGCTCGCACCATCTTCCGCAGTCTAGTCAAATTAGGTTTAGGCTGGAGGGAGAAAAATTAAGAAGCACTAAATCATCAGTAAGTAAATGAGTTTCAAGGTTTCCATACTCTTTACCCTAATACTGTCATTCCAAAGTTTTTTTTAATATCTAATTCAAAGTCCCACCTGACTTTGGACAGAGTCCAATTAATAAAAATAAAGCATAGTAACAGCAAAGGGAGGAGTAATGATTTTGTTTTAAATTTAAATGTAACATGGTCTAGTGGAAGGCATTCCTGTCCATGGCAGGTGGGGTTAGAACTAGATGATCTTTAAAGTCTCTTCCAACCCAAATCACTCTATGATTTTATAATAAATGCTGCTATTTCTTTGTTTTTTCCCCATTTTATAGCATCTTAAACTTTGAGGAAGTAGGCTTTTTTTTTTTTTTTTAAATTAGCATCTTTGCCACTAGTAGAATATCAGAATTCATATGCTTTCTAAGTTTAAACTTAACAACTGCCACAACTTTAAATGTATGCTTAACCTTAAGGACACTATTCAAGTCAATGTGACCATTCAAATGATATATGGTAAAATCCTTGCTGAAGTGTTCACAGGACAGATGATTTATGTTCTAAAATCTGATTGGTAACAATATGTAAAAAGTCAAGTAATATAAAGCCAGTGGAGGTGTTTTCAAACTGGCCTATTCTAGTTCTAACACACATACATGATGTGCCTCTGATAATCCAGAGTGCAGATTACCAGAGGTGTGTCCAACACAGTACCTGTTCTTCCTGCTGTAGATGGTCTATGTCTGCAAGAGGTAGCATGGAAGGTCTTCCATGAGCACACTGGAAGGGCAGCTTGCAAGATGACAAAGCTTCAATAAGCCCACAGCTCTCCTCTAAAGTCAAATGTTCATTAAACTTAATAGCTCCTGAAAAATATATACAAATTCTTGCACATGCTGCCAAAGAGAATTCCACTTCCCTGTACAAATGTGGTTTTCACTAAAACAAGGCATCTCCCAAAGATTAGCTGGTAGGCTGCAAAGGCAACCCAAAGGCTGCAATATGGCAGACTTGGGGCTTAGCTCAATTAAACAGCCTGATGCATAAGGATCAACTTTCCATGGCCTAAACTTTCACCTAACCCACATCCAATGGATGGTAAAATTATTAGGTTTTGGTTTCTCAGTTGATGTTGCAGGAGGCAAGTGGACTTTTTTGCTTTTTTGTGTGTGTTACAGCTGAAGACCAACCAATTCACATATCAAAAAGTATTAAACCAAGATAGCAGCTAATATCAGTTCCACAGGCTTTATTGGTTCTATGTGGCTGCCACTGACAGTCATCACTTCTGAGACTCTGCCAGTAAGTGCTTTCTTGTACGTGAGCACTTAATGGCATGCAGAGGAAATCCAAGCAGAACATTAGGGAGTCATTTTTGAGGTGTTTGCAAGCTTCAGCCTTCACAGATGCACAAGACCATCTGCAATCTGCCTTTCCACCATGGGACTTTTTTAGATATAAAAAAAAATTATGTATTGACTGCCAATTGTAGAATGCAGTGACACTCTTGAGAAAACAGATGCTTGTGGTTCATGTTTACCCCTACAGCATGATGTTGATACTATATATGGCATAGGAACTGCTGCAAGAGCCTGGAGCTACCGCAGTCTACACCTTTAAGGTCTGTTCATTGCCAGGTATTGGAAAGCAACAGTCCCTGAGAAGATGTAAATTTTTACTGCACTCCTTCCAAAAATACCTGAGAGGTCACAGGCACACTTAAACTAGCACTTTTGATACTTAAAGGAAATAAAAAATTTGGAAAGAGCAGCAAAGTTTTCTTTCCCGCTTGCATTTAAGCAGATTCCAGCACATTCCCTCTTGGCCCTTCATAGAGCTGTTATTTGAATGGTTCAGAGTTCACACAGATGACTGTGTTTCAGAACTGTATTCTACCTATGTTTCACGTGAAGGTTGGAAAGTATGTTAGGCCTATACATGAATAAATTGGAGCAGTATTGCTTGTCCCTCAGTGCTGTCCATGATAAGACCATTATCTCTTCGTTCTTACACGGTCTGTGATACTGCTGTATCTGCAAACACATCCTGAAACCACTGCCCCAGGGAGGATGTAGTGTAGAAACAGAAAGGTTCAAAAAAAGGAAGAGAAGAATGAAAGAAAATACAGTTTCCCTACCATGACAGGCCTGGGAAGCTAACACCTTCAGAAACGTCAAAGGCAGTGTCCCTCGTGCTCGTCCTCCTGTGGTCTGCACTAGCTAAAAGCAGTAAGGGAACATTATCTTACTTTCCATTTAATATGAGAACAAAGAAGAACTGTAACACAAAGGCAACTAAAAATGAGGACAAGCTAGTGGATTATCTAGTCCACCTCTGTCACCTGAAGCTGAACACACTCCCTTTGGTTCATGCAGTAAGCTTTGGATTGTTACAGTCAACTTAAGAAGCAGAGAGCAACTCACCTCAATTTGTTCTTGAATAAGCTCCTGGGAAGAAAAAAAGGTAGTATCAGTTGTTATTTCTCCCTTTCATCCCCCTACCCTATTTTGTCCACATCTGTGCATCATTTACTGTGTGACTGCCAGAACCAGGAAAAATTATGCTTTTGATAGTACACTGACCACACTGGGAAAGATCTTAGGTGGAAGTCCTGACCTCTCACAAGTATCCTATCAGACTTTAGACTAATCACTTAGTTTCTCTCTGCATCGCTTTCCTATCTGCAGAATGGGCACAATGGAACTCATCTCTCAGAGTGCCACAAAATGCATGTTATCTTTGAACAGCTGCCCTTTCTTCTTTGGATAATAACTAGTCCATATGGATTTCATTTCTGATATCTAAAATGCAACAAATTCATAATTCTGAAGAGTTGCATCAAGACCTAATTAAAATAAAAAGGACTGCAGAACAGATCTGCCCAAATGCTCATGAGATCTTGAGGCATCAGCTAAGAACGAGTGCTCCTAATGCATGCACCAGATCCCCTCCTCTACCGCTTTTAGTACTCTTGGGAGTGGATTTTGAGTTCTTTGTGATTACAGCAAGGTTGGAAAGGAAAATTTAATCAAATTAATCATCTTCTCTGTTTCTTGTTTTCATATCAAAAGAGATGTATGGCAAGACTGGACAGACTCTCGACTCAGCCCAATGTCTGAATGTGGTACTCCAGAAACAATTTTTAAGAAGTTTAAGAGCAGCTGTGATTGTGGAAGACTATTTACAATGGGAACTGCAAGTAATCAGTTCAGAAATTTCTCCCTCACACTGCAGAACATCTGGAATAGTGTTTTTTAGGAAGCTGCACTACCCATGGAGAGATTTCAAGAAGAGAACTTTAATACTGCTGATGCATAAATATGTTTGTTAGGATTTAATAATTTTACTGTTCCTTCAAGCATTTACTGTTCATTCAAGCATTCACAAACTGTTGAAACATCTGTCCTATGTATAATTTTTCTTAGCTTTTCCACTATCCAAATCTGAAACAGTCTCCTATCATTTCAGTTATAGTTCAGTGATTTTCGTTGTGGGACTGTTTAGCTACTAAAAGGGATGGCACTCGCATTTGGCAAGGGGCACCACAGTCTCCCTCATAACTGAGATACTGTAACATCCTGGGGCATTAACACAGAACAAGGCCTAGTACCATAACTTCACCCACATCCACAGCTGACCTCCACAATACATTTAGTGATAGGTTGTCTTTTCCGTCGTAATTCATTGGCTTCTCTTTCCATAAAACACATTGGCACTTTCCTCACAAGAATCAAGGAGGTGTTTGCCTCAGGAAATGATAATTCAAGACCCAAGTCCACCAAATTTTTGTAGCAGCATCTGAGGAAAAAAACCCCAGAAATCAGACATCAACCACAGTAGCCATGTCTTCACAGCATAGGTAAATATTTCTGTACTACACATATATTTCTTCCTGTAACAGTTTCCCATCTCAAAATCCATGCAACGTGAGATTCCAAGTAATTTTGCCCTATCAACCTACATTCACCCATGTTTCTCCACTCCAATCAAACATGTATTTTTCATGCTCCACGACCACAAGATCTAAGAGTTCCTGTATTATGTGGAGAGAAGCTTTATGTCTAATTTTATAAATCTACCTTTTCTGAAGATGCACATGGTGCCTGGTTCAACACACAAACATTCCAAATATTAAAATTACACAGCATTAAGACTGCTTTAACCTAAAAGAACTGTGGTTTAAAATGACATATATTAGCAAATACTTAAATGGAAAAAATACTGTAAGAAATTTATAATGGTTTAAATGAACTTTGTATCCCATAAGCAAAGAGAACACAGGAAAGAACAACCTCCAGTTAATGATGACATATGTCAACCTGTGGATGGAAAAATACACACAAAAATGAGACTTCACAGTCAGATGAGAGCTTATCTTCAAAATGGAAACAACTGTAAGAATATATACTTTATTTTTTTAATTCAGGGAATGTTCACTTAAAACAAAGGTGGTAAAGGTCAGTTTTAGAAAAGAGATTCTCTGAACAAAAGAAGAAGTTAACCTAAACTTACTAAAGTCAGTCATGAGAATAATACAATTATTAGCCTCCATATGGAGATGGCTTGTGTAATTCTACCCAAAAAAAGAAGACATGTATAGCCCTCAACAAGCGCACAGAAAGACAGAAAAAGCCCATTGTCGGAAAATGACAAAATCCAAGCAGCTATTGAAGTCAATCAGGCTTTTTTTTCTTTTTAATTAAGGGAAAAAATAAAGAAGGAAGTTCAAGAGAGTCAACAGAACAATGCATTACTACAATGCTCAGTCAACAAACAGAACCAAAGCTGCAGGTGAACCAGAGGTCCAGCTGAACTATTAAATTGCGACCATAGCTAAAGCGAAAGGTCTTTTAGACATGTTAATTTATTTAATTACATCAAAATTTACCACAGAATACAGTCATAGTCTGCCAGTTAAAATAACAACAGACTTTAGACTTTTATATTATGCTTCTCATTCATTACCTTTTACTAATGATAGTCTCACTGAGTGATTGCAAAGGGATGAACTGCTAATACATACTAAAAAATGATAAAGTCACACAATAAAAGTACTAGTAAGCTGGCACCAGTATAGGCCACCACTAGTAAGCTTCTTGCTTATCAATTATCAATCAATTATCTTAAGCATTAACTGAAAATCACAACTGGCATCCCCTGTGTTGAATATTCAACCAGTGACCCTAAAAGAAAAACATGCCTTTCTGATGTACTTTCTTACTGATTTTTGTAGAACATTTGTGATTTAGTTGATGAAGAAAAGTAGCTCTCAGGATTTATTAGGTCTTTCAAAAGCCCTTTGATGCCGCCTCTTATAAGCAGATAAAAAAAGAAACGCAAAAAGTTGTCATGGATAGAGAAGTAACATTTGTCATGATTTAGCAACTACGGAAAGAAGGTATGCTGGCAACAGATGGTCAGTGTTCAACATGAATCTGGATCTGTATCTTCATGACTTAATGATGTGGAAAAGGGACATGGTCAAGCAAGCAAATTTGTAGAAAACATAAAATCATTTAGGTTAACTGAGAATAGAGACAAAGTTGAACTCAACCAGAATTTAAAACAAGTAGAAAAATAATGAATGAAATCTGTAGGATGATCAAAAAAGGAATAATGAAAAATTATAGAAAAACTGCTCTTAAAGAAAAATAAATACAAATTATCAGAATAATTTAATCTATTTCTACTTTTGGTTGGCTTCTACTTAAATAGCAAAAATTAAAAAAATAACCCCCACAACTCCATGTTTCTCTGTCGTGATGATCAATAGATACACAGTTCATGCAAGCAGCAGTAGCCAAAAAAGCGGACAAAATATCAGGTGTGGATATAATAAACAAAAAATATGGGCACAGCTAAAAAGCTACTGTATGAAGCAATGGGATATCCTCACTTGGCATATTGTCTTCAATTTTGGCCATCCATTCTCAAAAGTAGATATATTGGAAATGGAAGACAGTCACAGATGAGGGCAAAAATAAATCAAAGTTGAACAAAAGGCGTTAGAAATATTGGGATGTTAGCAAGATCGTCACTAAGAGGTGGGAACAACAAAGGCCTTTAAATATTACTGAACTATGAACAAGACGGAACAAGTGTATCCTTTAACAGGCAACAATCTTAATAAGGTCTGATTTAGAAGCTGTTGAATTTGCTAGAAGCATCCAAAAAAAAAAAAAGAACAGTAATGAGGTAGTCCAGATAGAACTTCACCTGAAAACAACAGACAATGCAGTGAAAAAAACCCCCACAGATGCATGTGGCAGGTGACAGACAGAGATTTGAGGGGAAAAAAAGTTTGATTACTGTCCAATAGGTCTTCAACAGCCCAACATCAAATCTGTATCTAAGATCTTGCAATACAAAAGTTAAACATCCTAATAGTAGCAAGGCCTCCATTCTGAAACATTTGGGAAACAGTGTTCATTAACTGCTCTTGGCAGGCAGCTAGGAATAAGGAATGTGTTTTTGAAGGATTCACAGTACAAACTTTCCATATGCCATCCTTCTCTTCTCAAACATTGTCTGTAAAATCAGTACCTAGGTTGACACTATGTGCACCACACTCCATTGCGCACTCCCAAGTCCTGAGCCCCAGACAGCAGGAACTGTTGGAGGTTGCTTTGGCCCACAGATGAAGGTTTACTTTCCCAGAGAAAAGAGAGCACATTACAAAGGCACAGAAATGGCACACCACAGGGTTTTTGTCTTGAGATGTTGTAACAATGTGCCGAAGAAGCATATCTATTTTCCTAAGCACAGACAAAGCCAATTGGGCTTGGCTCAGGAAAGAATCAACAACTTCTCTCCTGAGTGTCATGGTAACCCAGCAATATATAGAGATCCTTCTGGTCAACAGAGACATCCCCAAAAATTTAGAGCTATTTGCCATTACTAACCGTAGAAATCTTCTTTGCTCTTCTGTAACTTCAATCTCCAAAGGGGGAGAGATGGAGGATGACAGTATTTTCTTCTTGCCATATGCTGAAGTTTCCTTCTCATAGGAATCTGTGAATGAAACATTTAGAAGTATTCCCTCTTAAAATATTTACACAGGCATTACCCTTAATGACCCTCTGGTTTGGCTTGTAATCCCCTGCTTGGATTAAAAAGTGACCACAGAACGCCTTCTCCTGAAACTTGTGGAGGACTGGGAATGTCACAAACCAGACATCAAGTCTCTGGGGAAGGGCTGGTTAATGCCACTTTGTTTTTTCCCACTAGTTTCAAAAAAGAGTCACCCTAAATAGCAAAAAAAGGCCACTGATATATTTGGTTCAACTCGGAGCAATTTTTTCATAGAAAAATCCAATATAAATGGAGTTAAAATACTATTCATTAAGCATTTCTCCCTTCACTCTTTAATTTTTTCAGTACCTGACCAAAAAGAGCAGAGTTCCTGGAACACTCTTTGCAGGAACTACGCAGTATTTGCTGATGAAAGAGAAGGTCAATGATTTTAAAGTACTTGATGGATGGCTATTGTGCCTTTTAACACTGAAACCAATGGTTAATGAGCTTACACAGAAGACTATTATCCCTTTGCAAACAGTTTCAGACTGTGGAAATTTTAGGCTTTAAACACAGTATTCAGCTAAAAAGGAACCAAATGAACTATGCTCTTTACTCTGCATAGCATGTCTTATTCTTCACAGCATAACCACATAAACTTATTGATGTTGTTCTATTTCCTCTTCATTGTTTTTCCTATCAGTCTTCCTGCTCTTTCATTATGTCAGGACTATTTTAGTTCAATAGTTCTGTGGGTAGAGAGTATATCTTCTATTTTTGGAAATGCTGTAACAATTTTCAGCTGCCAATATTATGACTGCTACAAATACTGAATGTCTGCACTCTCCTAGGGATCAGGATAAAGATGACAAATGAGTATCTTATTGGTTCCACACATCCCAGACAGCTCATCTGTACTTTTCTGTGCACTGATTATCTTTTTTTATAAGACCACGTGAATTCTCACCTGCAATAAGCTGCTCCAAGCGGATCCGTTCATGAGCTGCATGTTGGTCCACCAAAATTAAGAGGTTTCCACCTAAAACTGTACCACAACAGATGAGAAATAGGCAACTTCTTACCAGACAACCACACGGGTCAGGAAGAATAACCACTTCCCAGAGGCCACATTTAGAAGATAACTATCAGGCTGTTTCACAGAAACAAAGTGAGGAGGAGGCTGTGTTGGCAGAATAAAGTCGCTACAGAACAGAAATTTAGTGATCCAAATTGGCGGTTAAATTAAGGTAATTAAATTGAATCAGAAACTCTTGTCTATTGACATCTTCATCTAACTTCATAAAGAGAGCTGAGGTCACCCACAAACAGTTCTGTTTAATGTGGTCTTTTAAAATGTTACAAAACCTACGGGTTTTGAATGCCTTTTTTGTACAGCTTCAGAGAGCTTCAACAATGACTATGTCCAGACACTGTGAACAGAGTCTGAAAGATGTTAGCAATTTGAGTACAATCTATTTTTATAACACTAATCTGAAGGCAGTAGGAACACTCTATAACATCCAAAATAAAGATAAAGAAGATCCAAGAAATTTCAAGTGAAGACTAACATTTTCCTCTACTCAGAATATCATCCCAAAGCAAGAAGAGATTACAAAGAGAACAGTGTTCCCTCTGCAATCTAACTGCACTTGACAGCCACCATAGCTTCATGCTATCAACCACTCTTACCTGCCTTTTTATCCATTTCATTCCTAGTGTTAATTAAACAAGCAATAAATTTATTGTCCACTTGCTGAAGAACCTGTAAGATACTCATAAAAATCATTACAGAGCAGTAAAATTATTTTTAAAATGAAGGCAAACAAAAGAAACAACAATAAAAACGGATCAAGAGCAACAAATACCTAGTAGGATGACTAGGGGAGTGGAAACCACATTTTTCCCAACCCAAAAGGCTTAAAGGATTTGGCCTAGCAAAAGTAGACTGAGAAGGTATACAATTATTTCCTATAAATACAGTGGGGAACTGAATATGGAAAAGGCAGAAATTATTTAAGCTAATACCAGCAGAAGATCAAATTACCATTATATGGTTATGAAACAGTTTCATCTGGACCTAAGAGAGAGTTTCAAAATATTTAAAAAAAATAATTCTGGATCAATTTTTTCAAAGATAGTCAAAAGGGCAAGTATGCTAGTTGTTCTTGAAAGTTGTAGAAACCTCCTTGAGTTGGGAATAAAAGGTGTGCACAGTGACTCGGAGTATTTTAATTGTTGATACCACCAAAAGAGAATGAAAACAACCTTTTATAACCTGCTGATCATCTGCAGAAGACAGGAAACTTTTTTCCCCCTCATTTTTTGATGTAAAATTTGCCTCTGTGACTTGATTTCACCTTCCTCTCAAGCATCAGAAATCAACCAGAGGTGCACAATGCTTTCCGTATCTTATTGTTAGATTTCAAATATTCAGATGTGATGTTACAGAGGAGTTTCTCCCCAGGTCATATAGACAGGGCTCACTCTGAATTCTCTGTCTCATAACATGTGCATTGTTCATCCGCTAGGTAAAAATAAATGGATGATTCTATTTCTTTGCAGGGATGCAAGACATTAATGATTCTTTGTATTCTTTTCCTGTCGCATGACACAATGTTTTGTGCTTTTGGTCTTTTCTAGAGATATTCTCAAAATTGCTATAGGGTACTGAAGGCATCAGAGATGGGAAGTGGTAATTTCTTCTAGCTTCGCATTCTTAAAAACACAGGAAGGAAAACATTACACAGTTAAAATTAATCACAGAAATCGGTAAGTTTTAAAGAATAGCTCTTACTGTGAGTAAACAGACAAAGGGTACCTTCCATTTTCCATCTTTCCTCTCCTGTCTTCATGAAACACAAACTGTTCACTACAGTAACTTTATTTACTACTGTTATTCCTGCACTCACAACATAAGTAAGGGAATCACATGGATCCTTGTCTGCCCTGGAGATCATCATTACCATGCCCCACCCAGTCAGAACCTGCAATCTCAAAGTCAGCAACCTGACTCCACAAGAATAATGCTAACTGGGCCTGTAAGCCTTTTGTCACTGGGATGCAAGAAAGGGAGAAAATCCACTCTGGCATTTCTACCCAGACAAACTATCAAAGAATGTAAGTTGAAGCCATATATTTACATTTGCTTTTAAGTTAATATTCAAAACATTTGATAAAAAAAGTACTAAAACAGTTAAACTTTACATTATGATGCCATTTTGCCATTTTTAAAAATCACTTTAAAGGGCAGATATAAATCTTAAGGTGGAATTTTAATTTTTTCCATTAAATATGGAATCTGCTTTTGAAATCACTCTGCTGGGGAATTAAATTTCTAAGGTCAATAAAAATGGAATATACAGGACAGAGATTTCAGAGAAATGTGAACTAAACAAATGCCTACAACAAATATAAAAAACTATCCATTGAACTATCATTTAGTTAATAGTGTTTCTAAGCAGCAGCAGCAGGGCTATCTCTTGATTTTGACTTAACCATACTAGTCAAGTAATTTTAGTCACTTGCAGATAGCTGATTAACCATGAGATGATACTAAAATCTGGCATGATATATGTGTCTGCTGTCATCACCCAGCAACCAAGAATTCTGCTTGTGAAAATCAGGAATATGATCTGTTTTCGTGACTATGTCTTTCCTACCAGCTACAAACATCAGCAAATCCTATATGGTGAGTGGGAATTTAGGGGTGAAAACTCGTTATACAATAAAACCAGAAATAACAGAATAGATTATATTGTACCTGCATTGAATGAACCATGTCTTTGGTGAAACGATAAGGATACAAGATATTGTGAATTTTCACAGCCAGACTGTCGGCCTGGCCACTGGTCACATCAACTGCAATCTGTAAAAACAGAATTACAGATCAAGTATGCTATAAGTGATCTGGGAAAAAAAACCCAAACACACATTGAATATTCCAAACAAACCAGCTTTAATAAAAACTAGAAATAACTCTGTATCTTGCAAACCGAGCTTTCGACACAAAACCAACTAAAACTATCTAAAAAACCATCCTGCAATCCCTCTGCTTCTATCCCCAGATATTTTTCCCATCTGGATATTACCTGATAACTTCAATGCATTCAGCTGATTTCAAGTACCTATAACATAGCTGAAGTTAAATATCAGCCTACGTGAGCTCTCAGTGGATCTCATTACAAAAGATGTATTGCCCTGAAATGAGTCAGAGCACACGTCACCGCAAGGACTGAACAGAACTGTTCCCTTCCAGAAACTCACCAGCAGGTGGTTTGCTGCTCCATCCCTATTGTTTGCAGGTGGAAATGGTTACATACATATGTTTATAGGCACACAACATGAGGATTAAAGATAATGCTACCTCATGACAGCAAAGGAAGTTTCTCAAAATGCTCCAACATTGTTTCCCTCTCCTAGGCTGTAATCCTGCCAGGCTATAAAAACAGCTATAGTAAAATACACTTTTAAGACCTGTTGCCTCCCAGAGAAAGAAACCTGGGTAATTTAGCTCTGTCCACAAAGTGGACGGACACTATATCACTATTCTGCCATTCAATAGCTTTTGATTTTAAGGCAACTATCACTGTAGAGGGAAGACAGCTTATAATGTTTTGCTTTTGAAATGACATAAGGTAAAAGATTAGCCTGATACCTGCTTCTCTGACTTTGAATAAATCCACAACAACTTGCATCTAAACAGTCTACAAAAACACAAAACTGCCAGGTCTGTTGTCTAATATATCTCTGAATAACTTATATGCAACAATTACAATACTAGCAATTTTGGTCCCATTGTCAGAAAATAACAGAGGGTTAAAATTATTCCTATTTTAGCACGACATGTAAGGTAATACTTACCTCTGGGCAGGGAACAAAAACAGGATTATCCCATTCCAAAAGCAACGACTGGAGAGACTCCCCTTTAACATCTAGGAAAGAACACATAGATAATATAGGAACTACCACTATCTGTCATTAGGAAGTTCATTGGGTACCTCTACCTCACACAAGTACTATTTAATTTTTTACTTTCATAAAAAGGGGAGAGTGTACAAATAAATAAGGGAACATGAGACTAGGCTTCTGTACTGTCTGCTTTAACTAGGAAGGGCACTGTGCAGCTTTCTGACTCCTAAAAATGCTGCAGCACAATTCAACAGGCCTGAAGAAGAGGGGGGGGCACTGTGTAAGGAAAGAAAGACCTGTTTAGCTACCCACTCCCTCTGGACAAAGTTACATACCAAAAAGATTATTTCATCCTTTCCACTGCAAAAAAAAAAAGTGAGGATTGAAGCTATTTGTCACATTCCAAAGTTGGAATGAGTACAAAGAAGGGAGTAGGTAATTATTCTTTAAACTACTGACAGAACTCAACAAAGAACTGGGTATTTCATCCTGTAAATAAGTATCCCCTAACCTGCCTTCAACCCTAATAAGTTTTTTTTCCAGTTCTAGATTTGAGATGACTCACACAGTCCCATTGTTAACAGACCTTGAGTAATTCTGGGTTCCTGTTGGGACATCTGGGAGAATTCTTTGATTTGTTTTTACCACAGAACACTATGTCCTGGAAAGCTGGCCCTACCTCTCAGATCCTGGCTTGCCTGAGTCTTCTCATTTTGAGGTCTAGGAAGGAAGGGTAACACAATCTCACTTCTAAAGGGATGGCATCTGAACTGAAACCCTAAACACAAAATAAATTTACTGCTGCAGAATCAACAGCATGCAACATTACTAAAAGCTATACAATGATTATATTCTTATAAAGCAGCATGTGTTTAGCCCTATACAAATTAGAGTATCCCACAGATTTTGCAATATTGACAAAGAACCACACATATGTAAAAAGCTGAGAATTATCAGACACACCTGCATTAGGAAACATATTTAGAAACATTAGTATGGCTTCTGCAGGACTGTACTTAAAAATTTGCTGCTAGTTTAAACTTGTAGCAATTATTTCCAGAATTAGTGCCATCAGAAGTGTCACCCCCAAAGAAAAAGAGGAGGCATATAGTAGCCTACCAGAGATCAAAACACTGTTGAATTCCCTCTATCAAGGAGTAGCAAAACTGTCAGTATATCACCATTCCTATCAATACTTAATACAATTATCAGGAATTTGTAAAACTGAAAACTACAAGTCAGTGAGCCCCTATGAGATATCAGTTAGCCTAACAACATGTTCCTACCCACCCAGAAATGATTTAATATTACAAACTTGTACTGTTATCAAGAGTATTAAGAAAAGTGGCTCAGATTTCCAGCACAGTGGTAAACATTTCACCCTTCCTTTGGTACAATTCAGACTTCTATTCTTTGTAAAATAATAATGTATTAATAAAGTTCCTTTCTACTGAGAAATTAAGGGTGTGCATTCAGGAAAAGTGGCAGAGTGATAACGCCAAAGAAAAGCAGCTGTGTGCTGATAAGCTCAGTGTGAAAAGCCTCTGTGAGATCTTAGACCAGTCCATAGACTCCTGACTGTTGGCTCCATTCCAGTGAGGATCAGTGACGATCCTACCCTGGGGACTGACAGTCCTTTGAGAATCCAAACCGGCAGCCCAGCACCAGGGAGTAACTCAGTATCCCACTGTCACAAAACCTAGAACAGAGGACAAGATGGCCTGACATGGTTCCTGGTAAACTGTGGCACATTGAAGAATGCTGCCTAATTCAGACTTTGACAGAACTTTTATAGCTACTGTCATGGAAAGATATTAACTCTCAGGTTCACCGAAGAATCTATCACTTATATCAACACAAGTCCAGTATTTTATACATGTAATAGACAAAGAATCATCTGCCTGTTTCTTCTTGCAGGGAAAAATCCTTCTTCAGGATATATATTGTTCATAAAGTTAGGATTGATTTTCTTGCTCAATGGCCAGTGAGAATTCAGAGCCAGCAGAGACATAATTAATATGATTCTTCTGACAAGTAACATCAAAAAAGGTCCTGAGAATAACAGTGTATCTACTTTATACAGGCAAACTCGAATTACCATACTTGAGCATTCATTTTCACTTGCCTCAATTAGATCATTAAGATATACCAGTGTAACAACACAGAATAATATAAGTAACAAAAATTGCAAACATAGCTGGCGTAACAACAAAGACCAAGTTGAACTCGGATGTTATCCTACCACAAATACATTATTCAAAAAGGCGTGAAACGAAGCTTGATAAATTTTCCTGTAGCAATTAGTTTAATTGGCACAAAGATATCCGAGTCTAACCTACAAAATCTAGCATCTCTCTTGAGCACGTGGCTTGTGACTGGAAAAGATGGCACATGGCCACTGCTGTCATGAAAAAGAGGATATGGATTATTCTTACCTTCTTCTACCTGTCACTAAATAATTTTCCTAAACTTTTGTATGAGATGCTGTTCTTAATAAATCCCGGAGCTATGAAATTCTAAGACAACACCATGGGGTTAACCGACACTGCTTTAAAGAGCAAACTGAAAGCATACATAGCAAGTGAAGAAATCATTCTGCTCCTGGGTCTTAAGAGCAGTCCAAAACAGCGCTCAGCATCAGGAGATGCGAATGCTGTATTAGGACACAGTTAAGTTTATTCCTATGGCTGAAAGGAAGGACTATCCTTTGCTTGAAAAACATGTGAAAGAACTAAGACCTGTAGGGTCTAGCCACAGTCCAAATACCCTGTGAAGGTTTGGGAGGTCTGACCCTCAAACTAAGAAAAGCAAAAAAGCAGACACCTCACCAAAGAAGTGACATGGTTAAGAAAGACTGGCACCACTGATACAACAGAGAGTAACACCCATGATAAGGCTAAAAAGAATAATCGAGGTACCATGGGAGGTAAAAACGTACAATACAATATACATCTTCAGAGCCTACAGACTATACATCATCTGAAAGCGTAAGAGTACGTGAGGTATTCTCTTTATAAACATGAATGCACTACCCCGACATTCTGGATAGAAGGTCAACTTCTACATCTCAGGGCTTTGGCCAGCTACTAAACACCACTGTGGGCAATAAAACTGGTAAACCACAGAAATTAAAAGTGTTAGTCAAGGAGTGTATCTTTGGGCTTGCAAGTAGTTTTACCTAATAAAAACTTGCATCAAATTTTCTTAAATGGAACACAGTAAATATTAAAAACTGTTGGCATCAATTACTATACTTAAAGGGAATAACTTAACAGTTGCAACACCTACTGCACTAGTGTTTCTGTGACTGGTGACAAAGAAGGAAGTAACAGACAAAAATGGAACAAACCAGAAACTATGAGGATTGATTAGACAAATATTTTACAGAACTATCTAGAAAGAAGTCCAAACTACTTTTTTAAAACAAATTATGCAATAAAAAATAGAGTCTACATGAGGAATGGCTGCATCTTTGCTCATAAAAACTGCCTATAGACAGAACAAAGAACAACTTGAAACCACAGATATATCCCTGAAAGGGAAAATTATCAAAGTCAGAATTCTGCTGAGCCAGATCAGGAGTACATGGAAAGTCAAAACCCACCACACAGATCAATGAAGACTCATGAACACCATACCCTTGAAAACCTAATACAAAGCAGTGTCCTTTCGCTAGTGGAAAAGTCACCAACAATGCTGTACAACACCTGCTACAAATTGTGAAGCAACAGCCTGCCTTCCAAATTCCAAATGGAATGGAGACTACACATTCGCAATGAAGTTAGATTTTTGTTCATCTTTCAAGGGTTGTTTTAAATTTTATATTCAAGTTGAAAAAAGATCATTTTAATACAAGTCTCTTTAACAACGTATCCTTAGAAACATAACTGTTTAGGACAAAATGGTAAAAATCACAGTATTTTTATGGTATACTTACTTTAAAGTATGTTTCTCACATTATATATGACAACAATTACATATAACTGTGATCACAGTGAATGTCATGATGCCCAGTGATAACTAGGCAGCTGTTCATTAACTGACATGATGCCAACATTTATTTTTACCATATTAAAAATTATCTTTCATATCTTTAATATTCATATTTTACTGTCTCCATGGTTTCCAACATTTTCCTGTTTTCCATGCAGCTATTACATGTAAGGCAGTGCCTATTTCAGTATAAGCTCCCAGGTGTCAGCAAGGTTATTCTACACACTTTTCCTCATTCCATTTTTACAACCACCAGCCCCCCTCTTACCATTCTCTGAAACAACATTCACAGCCATTGTTGTGATATCTTGAACACAGGCAGCTTGAAATCTTTCACTAGGAGGAGTGCCGTAGGTGCTCAGTCCAGTTGCTTTATTGATGTATATTGTCTTACCCGAAGAAGCATCAAAATCTTGCAGCCAGACAGAACAACACAAATCACTCCTGGGATTGCCTGTGCTTGTGCTGTCTGCAGAGAATTCCAAGTTACTTGGTAAGGTCACATGGGGAACCTCAGAATCTTTCTTATCTTGTTCTGAGGATTCATCTAACTTACTTTTATCTTTACAGATCATGCTAGTACAATCATTTTTAGCAGGCAATGACAAAATACTGCCTGAAGAGACTGTGTACTCCCCTTCTACGCTGCTGAGTGGTGATGGGCTGACAGAACTCTCCACAGACTCTGCTACCACATCCTCTGATTGCAAGCATGCAATCTCCTTAGAAACACTGTTATTATGTTCTCTCACTTTTTCCACTGAGGATTGATGAGTTTGACAAGTGTTACACAAAAAATCATTATTTGAGGATTCAAGATCAAAAGAGTGGTCATCTTTTCTACTTGAGTCTGTTTGGAATTGGTCACCAAGTTGTTCTACTTCTTTGTGGTCAGTTTTCATTCTAGACAGTCTGGATGATAAAGATCCTGGAGATCTTTTACAATTTGGTTTTTTTTCACTAACCAGGGAATAATCAGACAATGTCAAAGGACTCTGACAAAGGGCTCGTTTGTCCTGTGATGTTTCTCCGCTGCAAAATAAAGTCTTTTCCAAAGAACCAAAAGCTTGGCTAGTATTATTAGAATCTGTACCTTCCACAGGTGGAATTTCACAAGTGCTCAAGTTACCACGATTGACACAGTCATTCTTTGAAAAGTCACAATTAGTTTGTGAATTAAGAACCGTGAGATCTAATTCACTTCGCTCTGACATGGGTGTTGATAGCGTAGACTTGACTCTCCCGTAGTATCTCCTGAACTTTTCTAACGAACCCAGCTGTGTGGACATGCTCAGTTTCTTAGAGGACTGAGGTCTTGGCACAGTTATTTGCCTTATAGTGCTTTTTATAACAATTCTCTTGTGAGAAATACCTGAGGAAGTTGGCAGTGGCAATTCTGTATCATTCAATGTTTCATAATGTCTTTTACTGGTGGCAGTAGGCATGGCTATTTCCTCCCTCACCTGACCAGACAAAGTTTTGTTCTTATTACCATCAATCATGCATGCTTCTCTGGTATAAGAAGCTGTGTATTCTTTATTTGCATTACTGGAAATACCCTTATCATTTAAAGACTGAATAGCAAAATTCAATTTGTGGCTAAAAATATCCTTGGCACTGACAGACCCAGGCCTACACTGCGTGTTTAATGCAAGATTTGCTTTTGTTTGTTCAGAGTCATGTGGGGGCTCACTTTGCATAACACATCTTATGAGGCCTGTAGAGGATAGCTTTGATGGTACTGAACTAACAGCCCCTCTTCTGGTATCACCTATCACTTCAGCTGTTTCCCTGTCTCTTCTTGCATTACAGTGTCTCATCAATGAACTTCCAGAGACAGTTTTAGGTCCCACTGCTGTTTCAGTAGGGTCTTCTCTCTCGGGCAGTGACTGAATAACATCCTTATTTAAAATACAGACCTTATTGCTTTTCTGTGTTACTTTGCCTTGGTGGCTGCCCACATCTTTTAGGTTATTCTGAGCACAATCCTGCAGGTCACCACAATCGTCTGTTTCTCTTATTTCTGATCTAACCCCTCCACTGAAAGAGGAACAAAGACTTTCTGAAGGTTTCAGATGAGTATCAGATGCTTTTTGGGAACTGTTAGTGTATTTTGGCTCCTGTTCTGAGGTATTTGGTTTAATTAAATCAGAAGCTGTGTCATCTTCATCGGGCAATGGAATCTCTGCTTTATTGTTTCTGAATTGATTAGATAACTCTGCAGTCTTCTGATTTGGGGCGATTTCAGTTTCCTGTACATTTTTACTTGACTCTTTAAGACTGGACTTTTTTTTTCCAGTAATGGACTTCCTTTTGACATCTTTCGATTGCAAGCTACACATTTCATAGGAATCCATAATTTCATCACATGCTTTCTTGAAACTTTCTTGGATGCTGTTCTTGTCAGGGATTGAGGTCTTCAGAACTGGAGCGTTGTGCAAACAAAATTCATTATCTTCATTAAATTCTCTGATGTCCTCATTACATGGTTCAATAAATAAATGCTCTCGTTTCAAAAATATTTTCACTCCTTCCTCTACGCAAGTTAGAACAACATCCCAGTTCTGGAACTCAATTAGAGTCTTTGCAGGTTCCAGGCACACATCGTAGTCACTGTATGCACAGGTCACATTGAGAATAAAGATCCCGTACAACTCTGGCCCATAGCGATGGCGGCCAGGACTTGAACCAGCCTGCCGGCTCGCAGGGACACCTTTTGCTTTGCAAATTACACTTTCTTTTCTTAATAAAAAATCAATTAGTTTATGTATTCTTGTCTTTAAAACAAGCCTTCTATTCACATACAAGAACTGCATATTCTTATTGTAATGTCCCTCAGTGCTGATAAAACCACTTATCTCAAACCCCCCAGACTTGTGATTTATTTCCCGCAATTTCTGGGATCTGCCCAGTCCATAAATTTGACAAAACCGAGAGTATACATCTCTTGTCTTAGGGAGCTGAAGCACCATAGAACAAGAAACATCGTTCTTTAAAGAAAGGGAAACAGAAGGATGCATTAGTGAAACAGCCTCTACCTTCTGTCTCACTCTTTCAAATTCCAACACAGGATCAATACACTTTCTCCTCACTGGTAACTGATGGAACAGATTGCACACAGTGACTGTAGTTCCACCACTTGGTCTGTTCAATTCAGCTTCACATACTTCCAGTGCTTGCCCATTGTGAAACAGTTTCACAAACGTTTTGGCTGTCCTGCTGGTCTTAGATGAAATTTCCACTACACTGGCCATGTTGGCTATACTTGCCACAGCCTCCCCTCTGAAGCCATAGAATGCCAGTTTCTCCAAGTCTCCCACTGAGCTGCACTTGCTGGTGAAGTACCTCTTTCCAATAGCCTTTAAGTCCTCTTTCCCCATCCCGGACCCATTGTCCACCACCTGGATCTTCAAAGCTTCCAAATCCACCCTGATAGCTACACATGTTGCTTTGGCATCAATGCTATTGAGGACAAGCTCCTCAACACACTGGCCAAGGGAGCTGACAGTCACTCCAGAACGCAGCCTGGCTCGCACATCTTCCATCAAAGGTTTGATCATGTCAAAATCCGACAGATGAGAAACACAAGAAACTGCAGGGAGCTTACTGGTCCATATTCCTTAAAACAACACCTTGGGTGGAGAGAAAAGAGGAAAAAAAATAAAATTAAAGAAATACAAATTAAAGGCCTGAAAAAAACTTTTTTTGCATTCACTCTCATAAATACACTTTTCTTAGTTTTTCTGACATTCAAAGGCTTCTTCTGTGATTACCTTCCTGCTCAGGCTCTGTCAGGGCCCTCAGGGCAGATGGCCAGAGCCAGAATCTAAGCTCATCACTAACAACACACTTCGTTCTCAAACTTAACGTACGCAAACCAAACTCCTACCATACGAGGAAAAACTCAAAGGACCTGCAAGCAAAAGTCTTCTACTGTAATTTTCATCAGAATTATTGCATAAATATCACCAAGAACTAGGCAGAGAGCTACTTTTCTTTAGTTTTTACCTCAATGTCCCCACATAAATTCACAGTGCCTCAAATAGATCAAATAGCATCGGCTGCTACTTGTCCAGGAAAAGAGTAAAGGAGGCTCGAGAACGGGTGTCAGGCAGTGAGCAAGCTGTTAGTGCAAAAGGGAACCCACTGTTTCCCAGTCCTTGACGCCTACTGGTTTACTAGTGGCCTTCGCCCTGTCTGGGGATCCGGTGCCGCCGCCGTGACAGGTCTCCAGAGGCTCCCTGGCCCCGGGGGCTGAGGAGGGCGCCCTCCCCTCACGGCCGGAGCCCCCTTTGCTCCCTCTCCCTCAGCACCCGCCGGGCCGGGGCCGTGCCACAACCGCCGCCGCGCGAGACCAACCGCGCCGGGCCGCCGCGCCTGCGTGCGGCTCCTCGCGCACGGCGGTAGCGCGTGCGCACAGGGGCGCGAAACGGGGGGAGGAAGGGGTCGGGACAGGGGCACGCCGGGAGTTGTAGTTCCCGCCCCGGCCCGGAGCTCGGCACGGCTGCGGGAAACACGCCTTCCCCCGGGCCATTCCCGCAGAGCGGCACCGGAAGGCTGCTTGGGACAACCCCGCTCTCCTACGAGGACGGGTATCTGCAACGAGATCCTGCTCCGAGGGCTGCCATCCCCCAAGCAACACGCCTATTCCACACAGGAGGAGAGCTACAAGCAACTTTATTCTACAGAAAATGTGAAGTTCTGGAACAAAGTAAGTTGTTTCTGAGGCATTTAGTGCAGAGACATGATGTTTTTAGCAATTTTCTGTCTCAGCGTTGATCCTGTGACTTCACGTGAGCACCACACTCCACATTACAGATTCCACTCACATATGACCCCCTACACCACGTGCACTTAGAAAGAGGCTCTACCCCTGAACAGCCTCTTTAACAAAGACAGCACAGCTCTTCCTCTACCCACCAGAATTCTGACAGGCTGAGCATCAGACTAACAGTGCAGCAAAACAATAAATTAAAAATGTAGTAAAATAAAACTCTCTAGAGCTGAATATTGGCTGACTGAACGAGCAGGGAAGAGGCGAAATGTTCCATGAGGGTAGCTCCCGCTCCAGATTTTGCTTCTTTCTGGACAAAGTTACTTTAAAATCTGGAAATCCTTGTGCTCCAGAGCCTCGATCTTCTTCTCATTGCTGAACTCTGCTCGGCTGATGCGGGACTGGGGACTTCCTATCTTCCTGAGCCATTCCTGCAGCTCCCGCACCCTGGCAGCTGGGCCCTGGATTTGTCCTTGCACAGTGCCATGGCTGGTATTTTGGACCCAGCCAACGAGTCCTAGTCTCTTAGCCTCCCCCTGAGAAGACAATGCAGAGCAAAATTAGGTTAATCCAAACTGCAAGAGAGAAATAGAATGACATTCACATACAGGAGCCAATTTTGTTGGTGACACACAGGCCTCCAAGGAAGTTTCTATGGCTCAGGCAGCAGGAAAGGAGCAGAGGATTCCCCCGACTACTCGTTATATTCTTTCACGCGAAAAACTCGGGCTTAGATGCACTCTTCAGCCGTGCTTACATAACCCGGCCGGGCTGCCAGCAGCACCGCGGTGCCGGCCCCGCTGCGGCAGCGGCCGGAGCCCGGCCCGGGGCCGCGGCCACGACGCATCTGCTCGCGGCTTCAGCCCCTCGCAGGCGGCCGCAGGACGGGCTGGCAGCGGGCACGGCGCAG
>VZRE01015735.1:3323-29644 GCA_013396775.1 Cephalopterus ornatus | reverse complement strand
AAGAACAGACGTATTGGTTACATAATCATAATTACAGCCACTGGCTGCCGCAAGAGAGGAGCCCCGAAGAAGAGATATAAGGACTCCCTGAAACAACATCTCAGCCTTGGCCATATCGATCACCATCACTGGTCTGCTCTGGCCTCCAATCGGGAGGCCTGGAGACACACTATTCACAATGCTGCAATATCTTTTGAAAATACACGCAGGATCACTCTCGAGGAGAAAAGGCAACGCAGAAAGAACCGTGTCCTTTCAGTACCACCTGGGGAGCCATTCTGCTGTGCCTTTTGCAACCGGACGTGTCTATCTCGCATTGGCCTTTTTAGCCATCAGCGCGCTTGTAGCAAGCGTGGGTAGAGTCCTTCACAAATCTTCGTTCGCGAAGCCTAGCCATGATGATGGAGTATCATACACAGTCTGACTTTAGATTACTTAGATTGTTCTTAGTTCTTAGATTGTGGTTTACAGGCACAGAAATGTAGGTCTTACTCTGCTACTCACAGCTCTGTCTTTCTAGCTGCTGAACATGTCCAGCTCCCAGGAACTCTGCAGACACTCCGGATACTGGAAGACCTGTATGATTCTCACTGATATCTTGGCAAACAAACTTAACACAGAAGTTTCTTTTGTTCAGAAATTTTTAAGTCCCAGGCTTCAAATCTAAGAATATCATCTGCCAAGCCAAGGCAGCTGTAACAATTGATGTTCCAGCATTAGTAATTAATACAGAAACTGACCTCTTGCCCTGCCTTTGAACATATCTTGCTAGCTTGCAGAAATGCCAGTACATAAATGATAAAATATATGAACCTCTGACCAGTAAATTTTGAAACTTCTTCACTTTGAAATAAAACCTCCTGTAGTCTATCTTTGGCGTCCAATTCCACTTATCTGGCTTCTGAGTTGTTAACCATCCACAGTTAACACCAGCGGAATTTTACAATCATTTTTCAGATAAGAAATATCTGAATATTTAAACACTTATCATTTTCTTCCCTTCTGATACTTGAGCTCCCTGAACCCAGTCTTGATTCCCTATGATGGTAACTTTCCCATGGCAAAGTATTACAGATGACACTTGCTCCTATATTTTCATAGCAGTTTGGGATCATTTTTGAAAGCTATCTGGTAAAGACACCACCCAATCACCTTTTTAATCCCCCAAGTCAAAAAATGCCAAAAAAATTTTAGGTATATAAAAATGTATCACTTTTCAATTAACCAAGAATATCACATAGGGAAGGAAACCCAAAAATATTGTAAGATGAACAGGGTACTTCAAAATAAACTGAAAGAGGAATAATTTGTTTATGCAATAAAAAACCACTATAATTCTGCATAATGAAAATTCTCAAAAACTGTATTTGACAAGCTTTAACTTTTGTGTTCTAGTTTCAAAAAAACTTAGTTTTTATTTTTATCAGAAACAGTGAGAAGAAAACCACAACTAGTAGTAGTAAATACCATAGTTATGTCAACTACCAAGCTATTACAGTGAGGCTATGAACAAAAAGTCAAAATTTTTGATGATTTTCTGGAATTCATAAAGGGCTGCAGAACTATTTAAAGCCTTAAGTATCATTAAAAGAAGGGACTGGTGCTTCTAGAAACATAGCAATCAGAATCTATAAATAACAGTCAGGAAGCAGATGTTAACACTGCCTGCACTGGTCTTCAGAAAATTCATGAACTTGGTAATCAGTTTCTATATTCAGCCACAGTGGGGAAAAAAAGCATTACAAATGAGAAGCACTTCAGAGAAATCTTTAGATGGGAACGGAAACAATTTGAAGGAAAAAAGCTCTGAAGCCATTAACAGGAGAGCTTATCTTAATTACTTCTAGAATACCTACATTTTATCGTACGGCTTGAGCTTGGAAAAGGCTTTTTAGCTTTTTTTTAACCGGCAAGACCGTGATTCGGGATTCTACTCCTGCCATCAGAAGATCAGGGCTTCAGAGCTCTTTCAGAAGTGGGCCCCATCCACAGACGCGCACTGTGGACATGTGCAGGTCACACACACTTGGATTTAGAGTCACTTTAGCACAACTGGTACTCCTAACTCGCATAGAGGGCCCTTCAGGATCAACACACAGCATACAAAGACAACCAGTTTCTCCCCCAAAGTCTAGGCATTCTTTTGGAAAGGGGGATGAAAGATGGAGGTGAATGTTTGGGACACATCCACACTGCAAGCAGCACCAGACTACACACTGCTCCTTTCGCCTTCTCCAGGCTCCGTATTTGTATAAGCAGTGACCCTAAAAAAACCCCACAATATTGTGCTGTAATAGCCCTGAGACTGGTAAAAATGTTAATCAAAATCAGGTCACTGCTTTTATCCATGACTGGAATGAAGACACGTACTAACTAAACTCACAAAACATTTCAAATTTCCTTTGGAACTTGAACTGAGACACCAAAGCCTACCTGACCTCAATGAGATGAGATTCACATCCAGCAATCTAGTCACCTATGAAGGTGACTGAAGACAGGAGGACAAAAATGTATTTCTACAGGTCTGAATAGAAAATCATGTCTGCCTCAATCAGAATTATTATTACCTACACTTCATAAGACATTCTTCCCACATTTTCAGATATATCTCAAGTATCAATATGATCACAGACAGACCTGGGATGGAGAACCAAGTGTTTTTTATTTTTTATCTGCCCCAGCCCTGAAGAAACAAACACACACAAAAACCTGGAAAGCATTGTTGAAAACTTCCTCATCTGTGTATTATCAACTTGAAGCAGTTGATCTGCTTCAAGCGAGGGTGGTGAGGCACTGGAACAGGTTGCCCAGAGAAGCTGTGGATGCCCTATCCTTGGAAGTGTTCAGTGCCAGGCTGGAGGGGCTCTGAGCAAGCTGGTCCAGTGAAAAATACCCCTGACCAGAGAAAGGGTTTGGAACTGGATGATCTTTCAGGTCCTTTCCAACCCAGACCGTTGTATGACTCTTGTGATCCTTTGAGATTATCCACCTGCAGAAGAATGCTATCACCTGTTGTCATTGGTCCCAAAGCTGTTGAAGTCGAACGCCCGTAAATTTTATGCAGGTCTAGAAAGTCATCATATTTAGATGCCTACTGTCTACTAAAATTAGAAAAACTGGTAACAAGATGGAAAAGAGCAAGTAAATGTGAGGTTTCTACAGAATACACTGAAGCATGAATTATTCCAAGGCCATATTATTTTGCTTTTTCAAAGAATAATTTCTACCTTGTTTACAATAAAATACAGAAAGCTAATAAGAACACTGTAAAACTAGGCATCTCATTCAGAAGATTTCTCCATTCATGTTGATGAATTTTACCCTCACCTTTTATTCGACTCTAATAAAAGACCCACACAAGCATCACTAGCATTTGCAGCAAATCATTACTACTACTTTGACACAAAACCTTCAGTACCAAAAACCAAACTGTGATTTACACTTACAAAGACTATTCTATTAGCAGCTATACCCGAGACAAAACTTCTTTCTCTGATTTGATAAAGCAGGTATTTGTAGCTGACCTCCTAATCTATTTCAAGTCTACCTACATGATCAGATGCATCTAAGTAAGAATGATACAAGTTCTATCAACACCTCCTTTTTTCATCCCTTTTAATATACTGAAGTGAATTGTACTGAAGAAAATAGGGTACTGGCAAAGTATTTTCTTCTCAGAGCATTAATGTCTGTTGTATTTGGGAAAGGACAGATCATCACTGGGGCATGTTGTTGCAAAGTGTCATGCATCTTGCTTTAATTGCAGTTGTGAAACATCACTGTGTAACAACATAGAATTTGTACACAGCATAACTGTTTCCGATCTCATGAAGTCAAATGCAAAATATTTTACAGTATTTAGAACATTTCCTCAAGTAATGTCGAAATAAGCACTTCTGTGAGCTTCATTATAGCAACTGGTATCATGCCACAGTGAAAACACCACAATTCAATTACAACTTTAAATTATTCAAATTACATTAAGAAATAAAAATGCCTTTATGCACGCAGAGAGAAAACAAAATTTTAGCTGAAAGCACACCATGAAAAGCAAAACATTTTGAACCATAATTAATGCATGCTCTCACCTTCAGTGGAAGCCGGGAATTCTCAAAGATCTTCGCAACAGCAGATAAAATACCGCACATGAGTGCAGAAATCAGCATCATCACTCCAACTGCTGTTAGCCAGGACATACTGCAGAAATAGCACAAACTTTCTGCCGATGTGCACACAATGACATGAACTGCACACAGCATCAGACACATCAGATAAAACAGCAGAGAGAATAGTGGAGGGGAGAGGGGCACTTCAAATTCTGCCCGCTTGCTCAGGGCTTTTGGAACACTGAGCAAAAGCAGCAGCAGAACCTAGAAAAAAAAAAATTGAGAATTAATACCCTAATAATTGGGGTAGGCTAAAACATACAGTGAGAATTCACACAAAAAAATCATGCTGTTGTCATCCATGTCACTCTGCTAGTACACATACTTCATCTTAAAAAAACCTCTAGAAGAACTAGGTAGGGGTTTTTTTCCCCAGTAAGATGTTACCACATAAATGGGAAAATCCAAGATAGTGTTTTCATTTGTTAAGGGCTTGGAAACACGGGTTCCCAAGTTCAATAAATTACCATTTGCCTCCTCACCTGTGGTAATTGATAATATGTATGATCTTTATTCCCTGTAAAAGTAAGAGCTTTAACTCCCAACATCAAAATAGTTCCTAAGCAAACAAATTTGACCCGTTGTTTGTCACCTGTAAATGCCTGAAGTTACATACACTCTATCAAAGGCAATTTACCTCCCGTATGAGAGATATACATATATGAGATCCTGCTGAGTTAAACAGCTTCTCAAACCTGGGGAAGTTCTCATACTATCACACAAGTGTGTGCTGAATTTCAAGCCTATGAATTCTCCCAGTATTAGTTTTTCGTACCTCTCCTCATCTTAATTCGATTTATTGGTTTTACTTTAACTTTGCTCTAACCTGCACACAGATCAGGCAGAATTCCAAGTTTTCTCTCAGGTAACTGCAGCAGTGGAGATGAATAATACAATGAAAATTTCTTTTACTCATGTACAAATCTTTACAAAAAATAAGAAACTTCAGCCACATACTAAAATGCTTTGCAAGCTGAACAGATGGAGCTAGGACTACACTGACCTCAATCAGCCTCTGCTAGGGCAAGATTAAAACAAATCAAGATAAAAACAGACCACCACCAACCTGTAATCTTTCACTGTCACTTGTGAAGACCTCTGCCTAAATTTTTGCCACATTACAGTGAGATACAGTAAAGTAGACCAAAAAAATATCAAATGCATTGCACTCATCTGCTGCTTCATCATATTCTACTGCATATTCCATTTGGTTATGAAAATATACAGTTTCAGAGTATCAAACTGGCTTAGGTCTTACATATCAACACAGCACTTAAAGACAGAACTCACAGTAGGAAAGCACTAGCTATCTACAAAACTAAATTTAGGTCTTTTAAGCAAGTGCAGTATTATCAGTCCATGCCCCAGAGGAATCCTCCTCATCTGACAAACGGCATTTCTAGCATGGTGTAGTTTGAAGTGACAGGTGAGTTTCACTACTGTTATTTATTCAGCAAAGGTGGAAAATACATATCAAGACAAAAAGATTTTGGAAAGCAAGGCAGTTTCTTGAGTATTACACTGGAGAAAATAAAAAACTCCAGCTGCTTTGCACCAAGTCTTGCAGTGATCCTGAGCATGCACTGCTCAACAAATATTTGAAAATTTCCATGGTCAGTAAGCTGCATGTGTCTTTGACAAACGCCCATTGAGTATAATACCTAAGATTTGGTTTCTAGAAACAGTAAGCATCTACAAGCATTTCAGAAGACAAAAAAAAAATACAGTGTTTCAGCTGTCCACAGCTTGAATGCATAGATTTCCAAAACAAAGGAACAAAAAAAGAAATAAAAGCACTTCAGCTTTGCACTGAACTTTGTCCACCTCCAGATCCTCCATCTGTAGAGCAGGAACAGAACCCATCATCTCATCTACCCAAAGGCACAGTGGAACTCATCCCTGTCAGGTGATCAGCAGAGGGACAAACCCCTCCAAGCAGCCTAACCATAAAGCCATTTCAGAAGCACTCTGTATGCGTGGAGCAGTGCACAGGAGACAAGGCGCAGAGCCCTGTCAGGACAGAGGAGACTCAAATATTAATGAGCTGCTCACATATTGTTATCTATTCCAGGCACTGAACAGTATCAGAGTCTTGTACAGCACCACATTCAAGGACTAAGTTAAGCTTGTAGTAGGTACCTCCATCCTAGAGGAGAATGCTTTTACTTACAAAAGTTGACAATCTTGAAATCTAAAAGGTCAGTGCAAACTTTGGTACATAGAAGTTCAGCATCCAGGCAATGCACCCCTTCAGCACACTTCCCAAAGTATTACACTATGTCCAGGCTTTTGAGTTTTTGAGGCTATTTCCAGTATTTGAGTGTTGCCCAAAAGATGAGTTGAAGAAATCCACTTAAAATTCCACACATGGCATATCTTATCTTTAGTCCTAAGGGAGATATGACGTGGCAACCCAGCACCTCCCAGCAAGTATTTATTTCAGGAGTCTAAACCCATCAGTACAAAGAACAATTCCTGGAATTGTGAAAATTGTCCATATAAGGTATTGCCTGTTTCGAGCAGCTACACTCATAGATAAAGACAAATGGGTAGGAATTTACTTGTCAGATCAATTTTTTTAAAATGCAGTAAAGCTACTCAAAAATAGAAGGCTAACTAATACAGGAACAATTTAAGTTGTAGCACATCTGCATATTTACTGTAACTAGCTACACAAAAACATTAGTAATGCATATCAAAAGCACTCTTGAATCATTATAAAGGCCAGATTATTAAAAAGAGTATTAACCTCATGCAAGCAGAATGTCAGCCAATTCTAAGAATTCATACTCGGTAATTTTTAAGACCAGTAAGTGTACACATTAAACAGTCAAAACCAAGATACTTTTACTTTTGTACACTTAACCTTTTCACTGAAAGATCTATTTTCGTACCTCCATAATGATCACAGTCCCCACCATCATTGAATACATGTCATATTGCGCCACTTGTTTGCTTAGTGAAGAACTGAGAGTCTTGAGGGCCTCCAAATATTGCTTCAGGACCTTTTTGCCAAGATTTAAGAGTATTTCTGAATTATTCCCCTCTAAATAGAGTTTGATCCAATTACCATGGGATTTTTCTGCTATCTTAAAATGTTCATATCCAGGATCTAGGGGGTGGGAGAAAAGAAAAGAAGCAAAAGGATTCATGAACAAAGGAGGATTAATTAGAGTTGTGATCATATTTTTATATTTGCTTATATAGTATGTAAAAATACATTATTGCTATGAGGGTTGAAGCTTTTTTCAGACCTACAAAGTTACACTATCTTCCTGTAGCAATCCCATGATGAGCCAGCTACTCAGAATAAAAGCAATTAATCCCTAATCTAATAAAATATCAAGACTTCTAACAATTGACAAACTTATTTAAATATCCATTCGCTTTTGCAAAAAGTTTCCATGACAAACAATTCAAATGCTTCAAATTCTGTTTAAAAAAAAAAAAACAACAAGAAATCAGTGCTTTCCACTGGAACCAATCATTATCCTGGGCATATTGTACAAGCTCAGTGGGAAATAATCAAATAGCCAGTCTCTGGAAGAAACACCAAAGGAGACACACACACACTGCATTAGTTGGTAGTGCAAGTTGGTTGAGTGGATGGTGAGGTGGACTGAGAACTGAAGGAATGGCAGAGCTCAGAGGATTGTAACCAGCAGCACAAGGTCTAGTTGGAGGCCTGTCACTAGTGGTGTCACCCAAGTGTCAATACTGGGTCCAGTGTAGTTTGACTTGTTCACCAATGACTTCAGTGAAGGAGCAAATGCCTCCTCCGTAAGTCTGCTGACAAAAAAGCAGGAAGGAGTGGCTGATACCTTCAGAAGGACCTCGACAGGTTGATGAGGTGGGCAGAGAAGAACCATGTGAAGTTCACCAAAGGCAAGCGCAGGGTCCTGCACCTGGGGAGGAATAACCCCAGGCATGAGCACAGGGTGGGGGCCAACCTGCTGGAAAGCAGCTCTGTGGAGAAGGACCTGGGGGTCCTGAGGGAACACAAGCTGTCCATGAGCCAGCAGTGTGCCCGTGGGGCCAAGAAGGCCAATGGGATCCTGGGGTGCATCAGGAGAAGCACTGCAAGCAGGTTGAGGGAGATGATCCTGTCCTTCTACTCAGCCCTGCTGAGGCACGTTTGGAGTCCTGTGTCCAGTTCTGAGCTCTTCAGCACATAAGAGACAAGGAGCTCCTGGAAGAGGTCCACCATAAGGCTACAAAGATGACTAAGGGACTGGAGCATTTCTCATGTGAGGAAAGGTTGAATGCCTGTTCAGCCTCAAGAAGAAACAACTGAGAGGAGGCCTTATCAGTGCATACAAATATCTGAAGGGAAGGTGCAAAGAGGATGGAGCCTGATGCTTCTCAGTGGTGCCAAGCAATAGGACAAAAGGCAACAGGTAGAAAGTGGAACACAGGAATTTCTCCCTAAACATGAGAAAGAACTTCTTTACTGTGCAGGCGACTGAGCACTGGAACAGGCTGCACAGAGAAATTGCAGAGCCCTTCTCCGGAGATACACAAAAGTTGTCTGGACACATTCCTGAATGGTGCTGTAGGGGATCCTGCTTGAGCAGGGTGCTTGGATTAGATGACCTGTAGTGTTCTGTTCCCACCTTACCCAATCTGTGATTCTGTTTTTTAAAACACTGATCACTAAGTATAGTATGTATTCACAGTATAAATTCAGTTGACAACACATGGAAAACAAGACCATAACTTTCAGAAACTTGCATCTCACCGAACATTATGCTGTGTGTGAATATTCACATTTATCCGTATTTCCTGCAAAAAATAAATGTTTAGTTTCACTTCAGGTTAATTGTCCTTGCTATTTCCCTGCATTTTCACTTGAAAGTTAATAATAACCTAAGTGTAAAAGGGTCAGTTCGGAAATTTTTATATAACTTGCAATTCTTCCCTTCTTAGCTAAAGGTAAGGTAATACATTTGCTGTACAGTTTCAGACAGTAAAGGTTAAAGCAATAACTGAAATAACCTCAGTGTCACAAAGTCTTAAGTTACAGCTCATTTTTACTCCTGGTAGATGAACAGTATATTAGATGTGGAAAAAAACCACTATATTTTTTGCTAAGCCTTTTCAGCAAAAGTACATCATTAAATCCAGAAACATTTTTAATTTTATTTCAAGTGAATGTAGACGAATGAAACATGTCTATTCACAATTCTTGTACAGTTATGAAAGAATTGTGCCTACCACTTGTAAGTCTCTTATCATACAAGACAAAATAAGTTTTAAATATTCATACGTTTGAGGACATCCATAAAGGATCATCTAAAACAAGCTTTAATCAAACTGAGATTTGACATGACACTATTTCATTATACAGAACACTGAAACAAGTTTATTTTTATGTATTTTTATTTATGTATTTATATTTCATACATAAATAAATTCTCTCCACATCTTCTGCTCCTGTTCTGCTCACTTTTCATGCTTCTTGCTCAGTCTCCCTCTTCATTTCTTTTAGCATTTTTATTTCATTCTCATCTACCTCCTTCCATGTTAGTGCCCACCAAACTCATTCTGCCCGTGTTATGTAACCTGACTGTTTAGTCAAACCCACATATGAGTGAATGATTTAAAGATCCTGCAGATAGGAATAAAGGACCACAGTTACCAAATTTCCCTTCAGAACTGCTATGATATCTGTTCAATGGCACATTTGTATGCAGGAAGTAAAAAGTAAGAAGGGTCACAGGCACTAAGTTGTTGGTAACTGGCAGGTAATACTGGCAAGTCACGCCTGCATGGGATACTCGTAAGACAAGTTAAACTTCAGGCAAAATCCAAAGTGAGCTTGCCCAGTTACACATTTCCCAAAGCAATAGCAATGGTTTACCTGCATAGTATTACACTGGCAATTTGTGCTTCAGCCTCACTACCATCTGATCACAAGCAGATGGCTATGCTTCACAAGCATCTATTTGACAACAATTCCACTTAGTTACAGCCACAGGCCGCAATGACTTAAAAAGAGTTCTTAAAAGAGACCGAATAATGTAAAAGTGACTTCTCCAGTTTCAATATATAAATGTCCCAGTAACAGTCAAATTATTTCAATCACCACATGCATCTAATAAAAGTTCAGGATCAGTCCCAAAGTGAGAAGTGGGCATTCATTTTAATAACAACATCCAACTTGCTCTCAGGCATGACTCTTCAGTCCACTGCAAAGTGACAGTGTTTCAAAGAAACAGTCCTAGTTTATCCCTCAAGTGCATGCTGAGAAGTTAAGAACATAAAGGAAGCACTGCTAGATACCTAGCGCTGCTTACCTTACACTGAGGTATGAACTTGCTCAAAAACCCAAAATGTGTTTTTAGATCCTTCTCCATTCAGCTTCCTCATTTTTGCCAGCTGTTCTTACTCTCCTTTTTCAGACTTCTTCCTTACTTGCATCTGCCCATCTCTATCAAAAGAAAATCTAAGGCCTGACATTACCATTTATTAGTATGTTTCAAAAAGTTATTTTTAAAATTATAAAGCCCTTGGTCAAGCTTCAAGTTTCTCATGTAAAATTTAATTTACTTGAAGATAGGTTTAACTGTGAAGATTCCTTTGTATCTCAATAAATCAAAATCTGAGTTCCATGAAATGCTGTACTACCTCTTGGCTAGAGAAAGCATGTTTGTACAGCAAACACTAGGGGGAAAAAAAAAGTTACTGGCCTGCCTTCATTCTGCTCTTTAATAACAGATATATTCAAAACACATTTGAAGACGAAGATATTTTTGTGTACTGTTCCGGTTTACTCTTAACATTGGAGTAGTTGAATCCAGGGAACTCCATGGCTTCTTCATGAAACAGCTTATAAAGGTCATTCCCATCTGACTGTGATTCAACTCAATTGACATCTGACTTCATCTTACTGCTTTAAAAAGGAAACTCACATTGCGCCAAAAATGAATGTAAATTTTATAGTATAGCTTACAATGGATTAAACTTTTCCTACTACGACTCATTCAGTCATCATGCTCATGGTCCTAATAGCTGGTGCCATAACCTCTGTGCTGTAAATTAAAATACTCTCCACAGGAATCCCATGTTTTCCCCTTCAGAAGAGCCTACTAGTTTTTGACCTCAAGAGTTGAAAATAATGATACTTTTTTTAAAAGTACCAAGGCTTAGGCTATCCCTGCAAGTATCTTTCACTTTAAACTCCAATCACAGACATTTCCCTGAGCATTCAACTGAAATGTTATGATCCATCAGTTGTTACCAGATGAGAATCTGCATTGGAAAGCTTGAACCTGCAGCAGCAAATGCGAGTGAGATGTCTAACTGACTTACCTTCTGGGATTTCTTTCCCTCAAAACACCTGGCAGTAGACCTTGTCCGTGGAATTCAGAAATTATATGGCTCAGGACCTGCCAGCACAATTCTGATCAGTGTCCAGATGTTCTACAGATAAAAATTAAAGGCTCTGAGGAGGATGAGCTAAAGCAGATTGCTCAGATCTGTGTCCAGTCAGGTCTTGAATGTTTTCAGGTATGAAGCCTCCACAACCTCTCTGGGCAACTCATTCCAGTGCTTGACAAACCTTACATAAAAGAAGTTCCTTTAATCAAGCAAATTATTTTTGTGGGGACCACCAATTAGACCCCAGTTCAATCTTCTTTATTCCCTCCCATCTCATACTATTTACATTGACAAGATCCCTGTTGAGTCTCTGCCTATCTAAGCTGAACAGTCATATCACTTTCAGCCTCTCCACGACAAACATTTCAATCCCTTCATCACCCTTCACAGCCATTCACGGCTCTCACTATTTCTTGTTCTGGGGAGACCAGAACCAGACACAGGACCAGACACAGGACCAGACCAGACACAGATGAGGGCTCCCCACAGCTGGTAAGAGGAAGGATTGACCTGCTGATGACTGTCCTCCTAATGCAGCCTTGCATACTATCAGCCTTCCTTCCACAAGCGTGCATTGCTGGCTGGTGTTCGACTTGGTGACCCCAAGGACCCCTTGGTGGTTCATCATCAAGCGGTTTTCCAGTCAGGCAATACCAAACCTGTACTGATGCATGGGATTATTTCTTTCCAGGCATAGGATTTGGAATGTCCTCTTGCTGAACCCTAGGAGGTTCCTGTCAGCCCATTTCTCCAGCCTGTCAAGGTACCTCTGAGCGGCAGCAGACCCACCTCTTGCATCAAGCACTTCTCCCAGTTTTGTACTGTGTCCTCCCCTTGCTGAGGGCGCACTCTGTCCCATCACCTATGTCATTAATGAAGATGTTAAATAGTACTGGCCTGTGTGGACTTTGTGCTGCTGATCACAGTCACATGAGCCCAGCAGCTGAACCACACTGTCCAGTTATCCAGCCTGAACTGCAACAGGATGGCTGAAGCACCATATGAGCACCACAGATGATGAATATGAGGCTTCCTCTAGCTGTCTGAAAACCTACTGATTCTTCCCAATCTCAATGTCTGTATTACACACCCATAACAGTATTGCCCATGGTAGTTTGTGCATTAATCCTGTTCCAGAAGTTCTCAACTATTTCAACACCCACTCCCAGAGCTCCATGCTTGTCATCACTCTCCCTCCTCACCTTCTTTGCTTACAATCATAGAACGGTTCAGGTTGGAAGGGAAGGTACCTTTAAGATCATCTAGTTCAATCCCAGCACTGTGAAAACAGACATCTTTCACTAAATCACCACTCATTACTGGTTTCCACTGGGACACTGAGCCACTGACTTTACAGACACGGCCATACATCCGATTTCTTATTCATTTAAGAGTCCATCTGTCAAACCCATACCACTCTAACAACAGCAGCAGAAATGCTGAGGGAGGCCTTACCAAAGGCCTTACAGAAGTCTAGGTAGATAACAAACATGGCTTTTCTCTAGTCCACTGATGCATTTGCCCCATCACAGGACACCAACTTAGTCAGGCCCAATCTGCCCTTAGCCAAGCAGTGTTGGCCATCTATAATAACCTTCTTGTCTTCCATGTGTTTTGACATGTCTTCCAGGAGGATCTGTTTCATGATCTTACCAGGCACATTACAAATCATTAAGCTACAGCCTTGCATATCTAGGACATTCTAAGGAAAACAAGACTACTTATAAACCAGAAGCTGGTAGAAACTTCAGTCTGTTTCACCAGTGCGTGAAGAAATACCATCAGATGGAGTTCAGCAACGCAGCCATATCCTAAACCCCCCCAACAGGGCAAGTTCCTCACTTGACAAATGGGTTAAGAGAGGAAATCTGTGCAAAAAAAAAAAAAAATTAAAAAAAAATCAAAATAGCTGAAGCATGGTTCCTGCTATCGACACGTTGATACCACAAACGGCAATTTTGGTTGAGTTCCTGGACAGGGCTTAATTACAATTAGAAGTTGTGATGTTGAAAGATAATTGATTCTTGACCTACAATGATCATCTTGCTAAAATTTACATTGCTATCCACTTTAATTATTCACAGCTGCAACACAGCTCTGCATTCTCATCTAGTTATTTTAATGATTCAACAGATTATAAATCAAGTGACAAGCTTCATAGCCACTTTAATACTACATCTTCTAAGGTCTATGGTAAAATATTCTCCTTCATCCTCTGACTCAACTTTTTCACATAATTATCATATTAACTTACTTAATTATATTGCAGTTTGTATCGTGCTTCTTAACAAAATACTACATTTTGCTAGATTGAGGTTATTTTTTCCACTTGTTTTTAATTCTTTTCTCCAAACACACACACATGCATGTATTTTTAATAAGCAACTCTGCAGTTCTCTAGGTTCTCACTCCAACTAAACTCGTAACTAAGAATGAAATAAGAAGATAACTTACCCTAAATTATTTCCAAGTTTTACTTGAAGCATCTCTTTATTTAAACTAGAAAATTCACTCCGTCGTGCTAATTCTCCAAATAGCTCAGAGTAAGTGCCCTATGTAGGACACCTCACAAAGAGCAGTTACGAAACCACTGAGATTTAACCACACTGGCAGTTTTCCTTTAATCTTACTCCTTCATCATTATTTCTGCTCTTTTGCCTACTAGGAGTATTACTGGTCATTTAAAAAACTGTATTCAGAGGAAGTGTATCAAAGCAAGTTACAGTAAAGACTGACCTTGGTATCATTTCTCTGAATATTGCTCTCAAATGAATAGCTATTTTGCAGCACCGTGTTATACTCTTGAATCTGAAATTCTGGTCAGAATTAAACAGTCCAAAGTGTTTAATTAGCAATCTTCTTTTAGTATCTACGTAACTTTTTTTTTTATAGCTGATTTACCTTTTTCATATGCAGGTGTATTCTCTTGCAGCAATCTGCTAAGCTGGAAGCCATTCAAGTGCACAAAACGTAGTTGTTCTCTCATTGTCTTGCCTCCAACAACTGGCAATATCAGGTTCCCAACACTATTTCTTGAAATTGGTAGACCAAGACCTACTGCCAGTGTGCTGGCTAAATCTGTTTGTTGCACACGTTCAGGTTGGGTTAGAGGACCTGGAAGCAACAAAAAAAAAAAAAAAGAACAGGAGAAAAAAAATGAGCGAGGTATTTCAATAAAAGGCCCATTCTATTTCTCCAGAGACAGCTGGCACCTTATTAGTTTCAAAATTTTTTCATTGCTGTTAGCTCAGCTATTTCAAGTGGTCTACAGAGAGCTGACTGATCTTTTTCAGCTGCCGTCCTCTGCTGCTGTAAATCCAAAATTTATTAAATTCTCAGCCAGTATCACTCTTCAATGCTAACAACTACTGTAAACACAAAATGAATGTTATGCAAGTAAGAAAACAGATGGTCCAGGAGATCACCTTAACATCAAGTTGCAGCCTACATTCTAAGAGGGTTTCATAACTTTTACATTAGAAATAGCAGGAAGCACTACAGTAGACTAAATTAATGCATGAACAAAGAACAAGAATCTAAAATAATGTTGACAGCATTCTAGAAGCTTCTCAGTATAATGACAACAGCTCAAGATTCAATTAATATCAGGTTGCTAGGCAAACAGAATTATAGATCAGGTAAAGAATGCTGAGGCTCAAAATCCGTAGCTGCATGAAGGCAAACTCAGTGGTTTTTAAAGGGTTCTGTGCAGATCCCATTAACGTGCTGCAGTTACCAGGATTAGCCTTCAGTCCCACAGACATCCGTACACGTGAATGACTTCACTAATATAAGCAACCTTTTGTGTAAGATTGCTGTGCCAATTGTTCCTTTGCATGTCGAACTAATTACGTGGCAGTGTTTTTCTATTACACTTTTATTTCGCCCTTGTTGTAACTCCAGGCACTGAGTGTTTTAACTTAAGTACAGTACAGAAGGAATTCTATATAGCCTTTGTTACTCTCAAGGCTCCCTTTAAGAGCATTAGAACTTCTTCTCATTTCTCATCTATCTAGCTCCGATTAATCCCATATTTGTACGGAATGCCATCTATAATCCGTAAAGCCTCTTTGCATGACTGCCTGTATGTCAGCAGTTTTCAGATTTTATCTTTAAAGGCAAGTACTTAACTGGTTAAAAAAAGCCAAACTGCCAACTGCATTTAGCCAATCATGGGTGACACATCTCTGTAGAAGGCTATACGAGTAATATTCTGACAGCATACTAAATGCAAAAAGCCCACAGGATTACTATTTTCAGGTCTACCAAATTAACCACAGTACATTTTGTTTACAGTAGGATCATAAGGAGCAGCCACTAGAATCCTAATTACTGTACCAATGAGAAGTAAACTGCTGGGTATTTACAAAGGCACCACTAAAAACCACAAACTCTATCCCAAAAGACAGGTGAAAAAAGATATATTTCACTGTATTGTAAAAGCAGCATGTTTAGTTTAAACCTAACAGAAAGCAATCCCAATGAACAGGAGATTGCATTTACAGAATCTACACTCTCATGGCCTGGTAGTCAACACATACTGGTGAAATTCATAAACCAAAAGGTTATCCAAGAGCTTTGGTCCACTCTTGACTTTGTTTTGTTTTTAGACCCAAGAAGAGCTCAACGAGTCCTCAAGCAATGCTTTCTATTGCAGTTGAATAACAGCTTTAAAAATTACAGACAGAAAAACGTACTTCCACTGTGCTGCAGGAACCTCCAGCAAGATAAACAAATGAAGGTTCTGCATACAGGCTTTAAAGGCAAAGAAATCAGACGGAAATGAGCAAGAGGCAGAATGAAAGGCAGAAGAAAGCATTATGAGGAAAATATTCCCTTCTGGTATAACCACATTTCACCAATTCACTCAGTCAAGGAGTTTCTTTAAGCACTACTATAGAAATTAGACTAAAGATTCTCTACCAGTCCATTTTCTTCTTGCCTCTTACCTTAAGCTATCTTACTTTTATCTTTCATTATTATCTACAAGTAGAAAATCAGTTTCAGAAACATACCAACTCACACCAATGATATAAAATTAACTACTTGGCCAATACAGTAAACACACCCATGCTCCATATTCTTTCCTTAAGGCTTAGCAAACAGTCATGTTTTCACTGCTGTCACCTCTCACCCCTTCACAAGAGCAATTCTTCCTCCTGCCTGTTAACTCCCAGTGTGAGAAACTGTCATTCATTTCTCTGTCCTAGCTGCCTGAGAGGGAAGAATGGAGGCCAAGTAAATAGCCTGGAAAATGAAAGACAAAACTTAAAACTCACTTCAAATATGATTGTGCTTCTAAGCCTATTCATTTACCAGTAGCCCAGGAACCTGGACAACGGATCTCGTTGGCTCTCAACACTCAGGTAGGGCTGTACTGTAGAAAATTATCATCCAGAAAATACACAATTCTCTCCATGGTTACAAAGCTTAACTCATGGTTTCACCATGATACAGATGGTAGCTTTGGCTAAAACCAGAGTTTTTGGGTCTCTCAGAATGGGCCTTGCCAGATAGCTGTAGAGGAAACCAAAGCACTTCTCAGGAAGAATTCTAGAGCAAATATAAATTAGAGTTGCCAATGTGTTCTTAGCCTGGTTTCAGCTGGGATAGTCAATTTTCTTCCTAGTATCTAGTACAGGGCCGTGTTTTGGATTCAGTATGAGAATAATGTTGATAACACACCAATGTCTTAGCTGTTGGTAAGGCTTACCCTTAGTCAAGGACTTTTCCGTTTCCTGTGCTGTGCCAGTACAGGAGG
This sequence comes from Cephalopterus ornatus, assembly GCA_013396775.1. Classification (NCBI taxonomy): domain Eukaryota; kingdom Metazoa; phylum Chordata; class Aves; order Passeriformes; family Cotingidae; genus Cephalopterus; species Cephalopterus ornatus. The sequence continues at coordinate 12,337 of VZRE01015735.1, read as the reverse complement.
TACACAAGAAGCTGGAAGGGAACACAACTGGGACAGGTGACCTGGACTGGCCAAAGGAATAGCTCAAACCACAGAGCATCATTCCCAGTACGCAAACTGAAGGGAGTTGACTGGGGGCTGTCCATTGCTGCCTGGGGACAGGCTGTGCACCGATCAGCAGGTGGTGAGCAGTTGCACTGTGCATTACTTGTTTCTCTTGCTCTTTATTCCTCTCCTTCTCTCCTTTTCATTGCGATAATAATTATTATAATCTACACACAATTATTTCTGTCGTTACTGTTACAGTCACATATGGTAGTAGTACTCTCAGACTACTAGGGTGCACTATGCACTGCTCTCTACTGGAGCCTTACACCAAGACCCACGCAACCACTCGCTCTCTCACACCCCCGTCCTGGGAGGGGGGGGTGGACAATCAGGAAGAAAAGGTAAACCTCCTGGGTTAAGATAAGAACAGTTTAATAACTGAAACAAATAAAATGTGATAATAATAATAATGCCAATGAAAAGGAGACAGGGAGAGGAATAAAACCCAAGAGAAAGAAGTGATGCACAATGAAATTGCTCCCCACCTGCTGAGTGACGTCCAGGCCCTTCCCAAGTAGCAATTGGCAGCCCTCAGTTTATGTTACTGGGCTTGATGCTCCATGGTATGGAATATCCCTTTGGTCAGTTCAGGTCAGCTGTCCTAGCTATGCTCCCTCAGGGTTTCCTTTGCACCTGCTCACTGGCAGAGCATGGGAAAACAGGAAAGTCCTTGATTCAGAGTAAGCACTAAAATATCAGTGTGTTATCAACATTATTCTCTTACTGAATCCACACCACAGCCCTGTACCAGCTACTAAGCAGAAAATTAACACTATTCCAGCTGCAATCAAGACAGTTCTAAAAAAAGGTCATGCTTCTTTGATCCTTACCACTTCTCTTTTCAAAAGCAGAGCTGATAAACAGCAGAGGTGTGTGCACTTCTCCTTCTGAAGAACCACCATGACTACCTGTTTCAGACATGCCATGATCCCCACAAACAACTAGCAAACTGGGCAAAGAAGCTTCTTCCTGCAAATCACAGAAAAAAGTTCAAGTTATCGTACTAACATGATTCATATATATCACTTCACTAGCTGTATCATTTTCAGACGTGAATACGTCTCAAAGTGAATTTAATCTTTTTAAACTTGCTCACAACACCTGGGGCAGATATCAAGAGAAGGCTGCAACTAAATGTTATGCAATTAAATTTTTAGAAGTTAAGGCACATACTTACTAACAACCTTGTCAAAACGTTAGGGGAAAAAAAACAAAAAAATCCCTTAATTTACAGTCTCAAGAAACTCACTGAAACATTAAATGAAGTTTATCACACTGTGGGAAGAAAATCAGGAGTCCAGGAACAGTAGCATTAACAGAGAAGTATTTCCCATTTCACTTCTTCACCTTCACTGAGTTTTTAATATACATGCTGAATTATTAATCTTGAAAATATTAAAATGATATCAATGCAATATGAAAAATAATCCTATTTCTAATACTCTCTAGTGTCTCAAGTGCTTTTGGGGTTTAAATCTGACATGACTGATGTTAAACGATGCCTATGTTTCTGAATAAAGAGCAACAGAAGCATAAGTGAGTCCCGTCCAAGAATTTTGAGATAACAAATCAAAAATGGCAGAAAATAAAGAGTCAATCCACAAAAAAGTAGTTTTTTGTCATCTCTAGTTATTACCAGTACCTGTTCTACACAAAAAGTAAAGTGCCTTTATTATTCCTGTGTTCTAAAACTGAGATAAGGGCTTTCAGTTGACAAAAGCAAACATACTAAAAAACTGTAAGCAAACCCACTACAAGATTCATGAAACTTCCACACACAGGTTTTAACCTCTCTTTTCATATAACAGTATCCATTTGTCTAAAAATACTACTGAAATTTTATGAGTAGCTATTCTGAACTGCAGTTCCCAAAAACAAACAAGAAAAATGCTTCGGGCCACTTGGAATTAGGACTTGGTACTTCAACATCCAGACTGTTTAGGTAAGTGACAACCTGTATTTCCAAAACTAAAAGCAGGTTCGGATGTGCTACATTCAGCATAACACAAAAGGTAGTTTACAATCACCATTTCCACTGGAATTTTTCAGATATCTAAGAATTAGGTATGCCTCCATAATTGTAGACATTTAGAGCTATACATGCCCATTGCTGCTCCTGCTGAATTTCATTACTAGAAAGCACACCAACCAACCATCCTAATTTATGAGTGATAAAAGAATTTTGGTGTGCATTCCTCTCGCTGTACACCCAAGAGGGAGTTATTTCCCACAGCTGCTCAGAGGAGGCTGTTAACACATGTTACTAAAGTCAGCCAGTAAATCCTTAAAAACACTACACCCTACTGTTAACTGGGAAATGGCCTGGGAAGGCAAGGAAAAGAACTGAAGAATACACACTTAAGTCCAGGAATAAACAAGCTACCATCCACAACCAACAAGCATTTTAACGTCAGTCCACACCAAGAGGAAGCTATATTACCTTTGAAAGAAGAGAAATATGAATCTTCTTCAGTATGTTATCCATTTCACGAAGTTTTGGTCCCACTAATGGGCTGTTTGGCCCACTAATATGTCCAATATGGTCCAACCCAAGGTAATGTAGTATTAGGATATCCCAGTCTTCTCTCTTTAACACTCTATCCAAATGCCTGGTAACATTATCATCAACCTCAAAGAAAAGGAAAACAATTAAAAGGTAAAAATAACTTCCCTGTTAAAAAACATAGAAAAATTAGATCGCACTACCCATGAAAATTCTGTAGAAGTTGATGAGAATTACAGCCACTCACAATGTTAATGAGAGGAAAAAAATCAGACTGATTAGCTCAATGTCAGACAGTCAAATATATTTCTCTTACAAAAGAGATTCTTCATCCCATTTAGTTGTTTCTGGTTATGACGCATCAGACTACATACAAACAAGGCAAATAGGTTGCCAAGCTTCAACAGAAACTTAAAACTGTTTCAAGAAATTTTCAGTCACTTTCATCCTTCACACTCCTGATTTCTCACTTCACAAATTATCAAGTACATAAAGTATCATAAGCACAGGCAAAAGCCTCTCTTTAGTGCTTGGAATTACAGGAGGGCAAAAAACCCACACTTGCTTTTTCAACTCAATTTTTGCTTCTGTGCAAACACAAAAAGATTGTACTCGCTGTGAGTGAAAAAACTGGCAACATAGTGAGAAAGAAAAATTATTTGAAAAGTACTATTTAGAGACTAACTTACCTGTTTTCCTGCTTAGGCTGACAACCCATTTTTAGTTGCGCATTTTCTCCCTAGATATTAAAAATCCTTCCAGTATTTCACGCGCAACATCACTTCGCTGACTCTGGATATAACTACCAAAAAAATCTATAAAAAGCTGTGTGTTTAATGGACTATATTCAGATACATAAAGACTGCATAAAGAGCTTGAGAGTCACATCATCACAGATCCAGCAGCATATTTGCATTTTTCCACTCCATGCTGAAGCTTTTGCAAGTCTTATTAGTGTAACCACTTAGACGTGTCTTCCAATCCATGTTAGACCCTTCTAACTTCCTTACGCATGTTAGTAAAATATGTCAGTAGCAGTGGGTAAATAGCCTGAGGTTTAACAAATCATAAAAGTTCAAAAATGAACTAAAATCGCCAAAGCACTTACTCTTCTAGTCTGTCCAGAGAAAGAATTTTCACAATTTGTTTCATTTACTTTCTACACTCCGTCTTTGATAACAGAATGAAACACTACTTCTATTACAATTACAGAAGTGATGCAATACTACAAAAGTATGCCTCTAGGAGACCAAGATAATCTATTAATTGGCCGCTTAAAGATGGCACTGGCCAATATAAATAGGACAGCAAACTCGAAATGTGGATAGTGGAATTTTTAAACAAAGCAACTGGTCTAACTTCCTACCACAAGAAGTTTCGTAAGAAAATCATATGTTTAGAAAAGTTACACAGTAACACACTGATGGTTACTGCATCATCCAAACACTTCCCACAGCACACGCATGAAGGACTAAAATGCTTAGCTCCACATGTGCCCACACCAAACACACATCTAAATCCAATTTCTATTTAATTGCCAGGTGCGAATTTCAGAACAAGGGTAGCTTTACTCATTCACTCTTAGAAGTTGCCACTGTGTGTTTGTATTCACTTTATTTACCTTGGGATCATACAAAGCCTCTCACCTCTGTGAAGTCTGACACAAAAAACGATGTAGTTCCATCATATTCCACAAAGTGCTTTGGGAACAATTTAACCCATGTATCATCACCGTAAAAGATTATTCTTTTCCCAGCTGCTTTTGCCTGCCATATCAGATTGTCATCCAACAGAGCTGGAGAATTGAGGTTCACAACAACATCAATGAAACCAGGTATGCTACCTGTCATCAAAGCCTACATGAAACAAGAAAAGAGACAACATTAAACAAAAAGCTTCCAGCGATCAGAAGACAGTAGCAGTGTAAGCGGGAGGCAGCAATAAGCCAGATGGCAGGCAAATTATGTTTTCAGTAAAGAAACATAAAAAAGTAAAAGAATACAAGCTGCCCTGACACATAACCTCACCTGCCAGTGCTAGTTGATGTCAGAGATAATAACTGCTTTACAAAAGGTAAAAATAGTACTGTCCTAGCTAGTGGACAGCAAAATGACTTTGTATGACTTAGTTGAAATTTGCTTCATTTATTAGTCATTAAATCACCAAAAAGACAGTTTAGAAGGTCTAAGCAAACTGACTCAACATTCACAACAATAGTACATTTGAAACGCTAAATTAGAAACGTCTAGGAAATGAAATGGAGTCCACCTATGAAGAGCTACCAGACTGTCTCCCCCTCAGTCTCTCACTGGCCTTCTAGTTGACCTAACAAAGATCACTCCCTCAGCTTCTTCAATGAAGAGATGTCACTCAGATCCACCACTGACAAGCCTGAATGATCAAGTATTTTGATGACATTCCCACAATTCATCTTTTAGTTACATGGAACTTCGCACAGTTTCCTTTTTAAGCTCTTCAAAAACATCCTTATCACAAAACAATTTAATACCAAACTGGATTTTCTATCCAAGTTACAAGAACAGAGAGAAATACCAATAAAAATGTTCTTGGATAGAAGATCACTGGAAAAACTTGACAACTGAGAGGCTACTGGCCCTCCCACGACTACAAACAAAAAGATTATGCACCAGGGCTTCAACCTCTGGGCGATGGCAAATCAGGACTCTTGTCACACGCACTACTACAGCAAAGAGAGATTGCACTCTACAGCCACAGACTGCACTAACACAACAAACCTGTCCTTTATGCCAACCCCAAGCATACAAAACAAACGCTTCAAAACCTTCTCAAATGAAATGGAAAAAAACCCAACCACTTACCTTTATTCGAGGCATAGTCACAGTAGGTGGCTTTGCTTCAGCAACGAAACTGTAGGAAGTCCCTTTTTCAACAACTTGCGTAGTATATGGCATGAACTGTTTCCCTTTGGATCCAAACACAAAGTCATCTCTCAAAGCATCTATCAGCACAATGACAACTTTATTGAAGAGTGGTGCAGGAATCTTGGTCCAGTTAGAAACCATTCCTAAGCAACAAAAATAGGGTGTACAAAAGTCATTAACAAATTTTACCAAGGACTAGACAGAAGTTGAAAGGACAACTTCATCACAGAAACGAGTTCTTTCAACTCCTTTATTATTTTTACATCTGGAAATGAGAAATTGCAAACATTGGCCAATGTGAGAAGCAATCAGAGGATGCTGGGTTTTCAGGCCATCCAGCACAGGAATAACACAACAACAACTCCAATACAGCATCTAGGAAGTAAAACAAAATGAGAATGGAACGTGTGATGTGAAATTCAGAAAACTGAGGAAAAGCTTTGAAATGGACAATGATCAAAGCAGAAAGAAGCAGTAGCTGCTACCTTCTCATTAAAGCTGAACTACATATATCTGACAGACTTTTGTCTGAAAAAAAGATGCTGCATCGACAAAGAAATAGACAATTTCACTGAAGCTTGAAGGTAAAAGATCTGTGCACACTTTCTCCCTTCAAGGTAGAAGACTGTATGCCAGGCTAGTTCAGTCATGGCAGCTGAAGGGCCAAAATCCAATTCCAGAATTCCCCGAATGTGGTACATGGGTGGGCACAGTAAAATGCTGCTGCACATCAAGCAGCAGGCAATTTCATGCCTTCAGGGCCACCCTTCTCTTGCATGGACTTAATTCTGGCTGCAGTAACTCTTGATCTGCATTGAGCTTGGTCCACATGGAGACATTAAGCTCTTGGTTCACCCCCTGCAAGTCTCATTTCTTTACCAGGAAAAAACACATAAGGGCAAAATGGAAGCAGAATGGATCCTACCCACAGACCTCTGCTCAGACAAGACTGTGTTCAATCGACTTCTCAGTACATGCACTGTATAAAGCTAGGGTTTTTACATTCCTTTAGAATAAAGTTTGTTTCTGCATAAGCGGTTGACAATTTGGAAAGGTCACAGATAACGGTGTGTCTAACACAAGAACCATGAAAAAAAACCAAAAACCCCCCCCAGAAACTGTGGGGTACATACATAAGCATCAATAATTCACAGACTCCTTACTGCTAATGATTTTTCCAAATCAGGAAATGGTGGAGGAGGGCACAGCAAGGGGAAGAAGGAAATCTCAAAAAGTTAACTGCCAGTAACCCTAATTAAACTCATTATTTTGGTTTTCCAGGACTTGAATTATCAACTAAAAGGCACACTTTGGCTCTCCATGAAAAACAAGAAGGCACCACTGGATGTACTGTTAGTAAAATCTTTCTTGTAATTTACTCCTATCCACCTGCTTAGTGAAAGAAAGCATCCTGGAGACCAAAAATGATTAGATCATAAACACATATACCCTATTCCTAAGTTCCTCCTGCAGTGTAATTTATTAGTAAGTCAAAGTACTGAGAAGTTCAAATGAATTGAGTCACAAGCCATCTGAAAATACTTATTTTAAGATAGTGAAAGCAACACATCATGCACGTCTTGGCATGTGGCATGCTTATTTATGGTTACTCCCTTAGAAAATAGTTACTTTAAACGAAGCTGAACTTCTGCAAGCAGTGAAGAACACGACAGGTTCCCTATAAAAAACTTCCTACAATGATGTGCTGCAAGGAGTCACTATTACAGCCATCCCACAGGCAAGTCAGCATGGAGTCAATGGCAGTCAGGACTCACAAAGTGAAACATGCAAGAAATACAGAGGCACTGGGAAAATAATCTTTCCTGAATAGATCTAAAGTAGGTTGAAAGCCCTCTGCACTGTGTGTTTAGTAAGCAACACCCTGCCTTTAGAGCTTATCATCCAGACCAAGAGATCACTGTGTAAGCAAATCATAACATAAGAACTACAGAAAGGAAGTGTTCTGCCACTCCATTTTTGCCTACAACACCTGGGATTACTAGTGACACACCTAAATTTAAACTGCTTGTAGAGCCCTGTGGTGCACGCTTACACTCTTCAACACAAATCAGTCCTTTCAAAACCCAGTTTTCTGGGTTGTCTGACATATCCCTCCCACCCAAGCAGTCTCCCTCTACATTAGTCTCCAGCCAATAATCACATGTGAATGCAACATTTCACTCACAGCAGCCTATCAAACATCTCTGGCAGTCGTGCTAAACTCCAGCTAAAAAGCAACCTGCCATCCAGCAGAATCCACTCAGGTCTGTTACCAGATTAGATTCTTTCAGTGTTCCTGCTTAACTGATATCAGCACATCACACTCTGAATTACACAACCTTCTCTTCCCTCCACTGTGTCTTGCAATTTAAATAATGACTCGATGATCCTTGTGGATCCCTCCCAATTCAGAATATACTGTGATTCTGTAAAAAAAAAAAAAGTCACACACTTTAGCAGAATAACAATAAATAACAAGCAGCTGAAGACCCAGGTTGGCACATACAGTCCTCTTCCACAAAGTTAGTAAGTTCCTAAGATGTCCCAAGCAAGAGCTTTGCATGGGCAAAATAAATTCTACTCGATTCAGCTGCCCACTGAACCTGAAGTTTCACCCACAAGCTTCAAACACTTGTGAAGAACACTCCTTCAAGTACACAGTCCTCTTCGTCACATAACTTTAATACAACTTGTGACTGGACATATAAGAAAGTTATATTATCAACGTGACCTCCACTGATTCCTCGTTAAAAAGATGCTTTAAAACTCTGGTTTTGCCAATTCAGCTACGGAATAGAGCAGGACCTGTAAAGAGGGTGATTTCACAGAAATGGTAACGGACAGCAACACCGTGCACGCTGCAACCGGCATTGCTACAGTCACTTTGTCACTGTTGAGGTGCTAAAGGCGCTCTCACACCACGGAAGCATCACAGACACGATGGTTCTCGGGCACAACACAACCAGCGAGTTAAGAGAGCAAGCACTCAGGCGTTTTAACTGAGACGGCATCATTTAATGCAAACAGCTTCCCATCAAACAGGAGAGGCATGACGGCAACGTCAGCGCCAGGGAACGGGGAATAAAAGGACAGGAAAGTAAACCCTTCAGAGACTTGACAGCTGACGCTGGAGTTTTGCCACCGTGAGCAAATGCTGCTGGCAGCGATCGACAACTACATGGAAACCAGCTAAGTTCTAAACTACTCCGGAAGCAGTTCTGGAAGGACGAACGCGTCTCCAGAAAGGCGTCCCGCGGCACCGAGGGAGGGGGCGCGCTGGGCGGCTGCTCACGTTCCCGGGGCCGGGAGGGGCCGGCTCGGCGGGAGGGTCCGCACCGGCCTCTCTGCGGGGCACAGACCTGACGGGCACCGGGAAGAAGCCGCGGAGGAACAGCGCGACGCCCAGGGCCTGCACGAGGAGGCAGAAGGAGGCGAACCCCCCCGAGCGCAGACGCATCCTGGCGCGGCCCCGGCGGCAGCGCCCGCCCCGACCCGTCCCCGGGCGGCGCTGCGCCGGCTCT
>VZRE01015733.1:3372-25531 GCA_013396775.1 Cephalopterus ornatus | reverse complement strand
AAAAAAAAAAAAAAAAAAAAGAGAACAAACCCCCGCAGGAGCAGGAGGAAACAAAACTGAGCCGAAGGAACAGGACGCGGCGGGGCCGAGGGGCAGCGCGGGGTCAGGCGGCACCTGCGCGGCCTCGCTCCGGAGCAGCTGGGAAAGGGAGGAGCGGCCGTAATTCCATCAGCGGCCCCAGCAAACAAATAATAAATAACAGGAACCAGTAAACAAAGCTGAGGCATAATCACAGCCTTTGTCAGGGCGAAAGCAAAGTCCAAATTTATATTCCTCAGCACCAAAAAAAAAAAAAAAAAAAGGAAAAAGGCAGTTCCCATAAATTCCCGTACCTTCGAGGGTGATGGATGGCTGGTTCCTGGGCTGGCAGAGCAGAGAGGAGGGCAGCCCCTTTGGCCACGAGCCCCCCGACCAGGTGGGCACTGTGCTCACAGAGCCGCTGGCATCATCCCAAACAGGCCTCTCTGCTCCGTCCCCATGGGGCATCCCAGCCCCTGCACCCCACCTTTCCCTTCCCAAAAAAACAAGTCCCAGAAGGTACCATTGGAGGTCACAGCCGGCTTTTCCAGCAGGCAAAACTGCAGCTTTTCTTGGGAAAAGGCCGCAGGAAGCTGGGAAGATGCACAGAGATGCTGGAAATGACCCTGCTTCCGCCACACTTAAAAAAATAACTATTTTCCTTCTTTTTAAGAGGTGGAGCTGAGGACCAGGGCTAGGAAACCCAACTCCAGCAGACACATACCTGGGATTTTGACTGAATCCTGGTCGATTCTGCTCTCCTCTCTGTCCAGGTGCTCCAAGCCCACTGCTTCCGTCCTCATAGGGGTGTCCTCGGTGGCAGACAGGGTGGTGTACGTGCTGATCACCAGCATTCCCAGCCCAATCCACAGGATGATCTGCACAAATTGCCAGAGGGACACAGTTAGCACAGTAAAAGCACCGGGACTGCTCCATACGGCATTTCCACGGTGTCTCCAAACAATTCCCACCTCAGCGCAGCGACACGTGCCAGTAAGAGGGAGAGGAGAGGAGAGAAATTTAAGAGGAAAACAGGAACACCAGTAGCTTTTGGCTGAGGTTTGTATTTGGGTGCAGAGCCATGGGAATGGGAATTTGGGACGCTGGAAGCCGCTGGAAAGGCGACTCCTGCATTGCAAGGGCTCAAAAGGGAGCAGACAGGATGTAGGGATAGGAAAATGCATGTGGCAGACATGAGTCCAGCTGCAAAGGCTCATTCCCTGGTATTTCCAGTAGGAGAACTCCATGAAATCGGGTCCGGCTGAGCACAGGGGTGCCCAGCCCAGTTACAAACCCAAAATGTTCCAGGGAGCTGCTTAAAAATCCTTGGTTTGGAAAGGCAGAGTGAAATGTCCACACACGAGCGCTGGTGGCCAGAGCTCAAGAAGCCGCAGAGAAGTGACTCCCTCATTTCCAGAAAGCTAGGATCAAGCAGGATAAAAATAGAAGGATGGAATCTGGATCCTGTGGAGAGAAGGGCTCTAGGAATTTCTCTACCTCAAAAAGGAGAAAGTGATGGGCAGCAAAAGGAATTTCTACAGCTTGTTATCTGATGATAAATTGATCTACAATGATCTAATTCCACATGACTCCTAAGAAGTGTAGAATGGGGCTTAGAGCAAACTGGTCCAGTAGAAGGTGTCCCTGCCCATGGAAGGGGATGGAACTGGATAAGCTTTAAGGTCCCTCCAACCCAAACCATTCCATGATTCCATAACTCATCCTCTTCCCCCCACATCCTCACCCTGCAGCATTTACATCCCAACTCACAAACAGCACAACAAAAAGATGCTTCTCAGTGTGGGGAAAACCAGGAATGGCCACAGGGAGCTTTTCTACCACTGGAAGCTGCCAGAAAACTGAAAATCAAGGGGAGAGGTGAAATTGGAAGGAGAAATTAAAACCTTGGCACTTCCAGAGGGGGAGGAGAGGCTGATGCTTTCCTCACCCACCTCGTGCTCAGGGAGGGCGCCCAGAAACATGGGCCAGCGTGGTCAGAGCTGGGCCCAGGAGACCCCAGAGAGCCCGTTCCCAGCACACCCCGCAGACAGACGGACGCCTTCGGAAGGAAAAGGCTGGCGGGATGTGGAGCAGCTCTGGATCAGGGGCAGCGTGGCCAGGGAGCAGAGGCCAGACCTTCAAGCCACTGCAGAGGAAACAGGAGCAGAATGTGCTGCCTGCCTTGCCCGGGGGTGCACAAAGAGCAGAAATCCTGCCATCCACCCCTCAGGCCAAACGCCGAGTCAGCAGGTCCTGCTCTGCTGCCCTGGGCTGGAGCTGCTCCACTTCCTCCCCTCACACAATCCACAGCCCCAGCACAAATGCATTTTGTGCCTGGGAGGCTCTTCTGGCACCTTCCAGAAACAACAGCAGAGAGGAAGAGCGTTTCCACAAAGAGGATCTATTCTGGTGCCACAGGAACCAGGAGCAATGTGGGAGAGAAGGGAACTGTAGGAAACGGCTGAAAACATTAAATGCTTTAAAAGGATTTTTGTTGTTTCTTATCTTAGTGGGGAACCAGGGGCTCGAATGCCTCGGATTGAAGCCCCTTTGATTGTTCCACATTTGGAGCTCAGCTGTGAGCTCCCGGAGCAGCGGGTACGGGCACACGTGGCAGTCGGAGACAGGCTGGGCTGTCCCTGAGCCATCCCAGCTCCCCCCAGCAGCCCCCTCCTCCTCCTCCTCACCTACCTCCTCCCCAACTGAAGACCAGAATAAAGAGGTCCATGATTTGGCTTAATTCCACGGAGATGCTTATGACATGGAAAAGCAGGTGGTTTGTGCTCAGGAGACCACCAAGGCAATGGAAGGAATGGGAATGAGGGCTGCAAGGACACGGGGCTCAAGGAATCAAACCAGGCAGAGGAATCATGGACCCCTACAGCATCCAGAGACCCTGGAGCAAGGGGAAGGTCAGCACTGCAGAGCAGCTTTGACCTAGTGTCCATGGGAAGGATCTCCCCTAGACCCCGAGATCTCACCAAGAGCAGAGACCCTCCTCCAGAAGCCCCTGTCAGCATGGACACAAGAGGCCATGGCAGCCCCCAGGGCTGCAGCCTGTTCCCCCAGGCAGGTCAGCAGGGCCAGGGCCCGTCTCCCGGGAGCCCTGGATGGGAATTCAGGAGAGGAAGTTTACGAGGCCGTTTCCTCGGCCGGTCGCGCTCCCCTGGCCGTCCTTCCTCCCAGAAGATAACTGCAGCTCTGCACAGCAGAGCCGTTAGCTCAGCCCTCTCCTCCAGCAAACACTGCATTTGTGTGGCGTGACGCCATCCATGGACACGGAGTGCTCCGAGGGATGGAGTCATGGCGAAGGAATGCAGAGCCCCGGTCACGGCCGGGTCCCTCCACAGCCATGCCGTGTTTGGGGGGCTGGACCCCTCCGTCTTGGTGGGGAAGGTGTGCTGGCCCCTGCACTGCCAGGGGAGGGCACAGGGAATCTCTTTTCCACCGGCTCAGGAGCAAGCCTGAGGAGTCACTTCCTGACCTCTGGCAGCTCCTCTTCCCCAACTGGGACAACTCTGGCCTCCCTAGGAGGGGCCTCTCGGACACGCTTGTGTCAACACTGGGAAGGCAACACCTTCCTGTTGGCAGTTCCACACTCTGTTCACAGACCCCCACGCGCCCTTCGGCAGCCTCAGCCAAACCCGGGCCCCCGGGGGGCAGCGGGACAGGACCTTTACAGGAACAGATGCTTAACCACAAGAAAGGGAACACTCTCCCTGCTTCACTCACAGGCTTTTTAACTGCTCTGGGACCTGCCTTTCCAACCCAACCCTTCCAACCAGGACACTTCCAGCCCAACCCTTCCAACCAGGACACTTCCAGCCCAACCCAGCCAGGCAGCAGCTCTGATAATTCACAGTCCCCTGGCAGAAGCTCTTTGCTGGCCAGCAAACATCTGGGACTGCCCATATCCCTCCTCCTGGAATCCTCTTCTCTACTTTTAGTGCAACATCCCCATTTCGTAGCCTCAGTTTGTGCCATCTCCTGAAAAAACCTGCCCTTCCATGTCACCACCCCGTAGCCTCCCGACACTAGACTGGATGCCAGAGGTGGCTCGATAAAAGCAGCCAGTTCTCAGCACCACAAGAGCCAAGATAACCCAGACAAGTGTAAAAGCTGGCGTTGAGAAGGTCTGCTGCTCTGAAGGCAGCTAAAGATGATGGAGGGAAGGAGGGAGAGCATTGTTTGGAGAGGGACAGGCGGGGAGGGACGGCTGGGCCCAGGGCTGGCTCCTCTCCCCCCCTGACAGCACCTTCCTCAGGAGAAGACTTTGATGGAGTGGAGCACCTGATCAAAGCAAAGCAGGAATGAAGGAGGAGACCAAAGACAGAGCTCCAGGGAAAGAATAAATGAGCCTTTGCAAAGACCTGGAGGAAGGAGGAGAGGGTAGGCTCCAAATTGGGCTGTGGAGGTGGGGAGGTGCTGAGCAGGTGTGTCCTTGCTCAGAGCAGGAATGCAAACCTGACAGGCAATGGATCACTCAGGGAAGGTTGGACAGCCCCTCCAGAGGTAACCCGGGGCCTGATGCTTTAGATAAGCCCTTCCTTTGTGGGGATTTCTGCAGGACAAACATCTCCCTCAGCCTCGTGACCAGCGTTTGGGGTCAGGCATTGTGAGGGCCCCAGTGTCCCACCCCAGGGCTGAGAGCTCAGCCTGTCCTGAGTGCAGCCTCGAGGCACTGCAGAGAAACACTCTGGCTCAGCCGGAATAGAAAGCAATTCTTGAAAGTGCTCTTTGTTTCCCTGAAAAACCCAGGCTGGCATTCAGACTCCTGCTTGGGGTTTCACTCAAAGAACTTCGGAGCTAAGTGTCAGAATTCAGAGTGAAAGCTGGAAAGTTGGACTATTTCCTTGTGTCAGGGAAAGCACAGGGAAGAAAGAAAAACACACCCTGCTTAAAAACTTCACGTAGGTTTGCAAAGCCACAAGTCATTAAGCACAGAACAAGCCACCAGTTCTGTGGGCCCCACAAAAACGTGCTGCTCTCCCCTGCTGACTCCGCACTTTGCCCAAAACCTTGGGCAGCCCAGCACTGTCCTCTCTGCGAATGTGGGGACAGAGGCCTATGAAAAGGCAGTGGATTAAATTATCTTTGGGGGAAAAAAACCCCAAAACCTGTTAATTTCAGCCCACAGTATTTGCAGGAGCAGAGAGATCAAGCCTAGCAAAAAGCCACTCTGTTTCAGTCCCTGAGGAGGCCAATTCAAACTGGAGCAAAAGGAAAAGTTAAACTTCTAATAGCCTCTGAACAACCCTAGTCCCTTCGAAAATCAATTCCTGAAGCAACACCTCTATGTGTGTGTTCCTTTTTATTATTACTTTGGTTGAAAGCAGCAGGCTGAGGGTCGGCAGCGGGAACCGCATCGCGGAGAAGCCCTGTTTGTTTTACGCAGCCCGGGCAGGTCGGCGTGTGAGGCTTTAAGGTTTTACAGCCCGCCTGGATTTCCTGCTCTGAGGATCCAGAACCTGAATCCCACCAGAAGGAGGACTAGAAGCAGCATTTTATGTACCAAATCAATGTTTCACTTGGAGGGACGAAAAGAGCTGGTGTTCCAAGCCATGCACTGGGCCACCACCTCTGCCGCTGTCTGTGTTCCCTAAGTGACAGACACCCGACCAGAACAGCTCCCACCTGTACTGGGCAAACTGGAGGGGGAGGCTGCAGGAGGTGCTGAGCAGTTTCGCTGCTGCAGCCAAAAGAACCATGTTCCCAGGGTTTGCAGAGGGCTTAGGGGGATGTCAAGCAGCATCGGCACTGACCTGTGAACAAAGCGCATTCTTGTGGATCTTCTTGTAAATAAGAGCCGGGCAGATGAAACAAATGAGGCTTCCCATGGTCGCACCTGTCAGGCCCAGGACTGTCTCCACTGGGAAAGAAGAGGAGAAGTCAGCAGAGGTCTCTTCCAGAAGTGCCAGAGCAGCAGCAGGGGGTGGCTGTCGGAGCCCCGGGGCACGATGGGCTGTAAGCCCGGTCACCCCAGCCAGGAAAGCAAATAACAGGGAGCAAAGAAAACAGCCAGCCCTGGTCCCCAGCTGCTCACTCACCATTTGGGATCATGATGCCTCCAACCATTGTTCCAAACACAACAGCCAACGTCAGGGCTTTGAACCGGAGCGGGGGCATGTAACCCCCGGCAGCGAAGGTGCCGTCCTTCTGCTGGGAGAGAAGGGTGGGAGGGGGAGAAGGAGTTTAACTCCTGCATCACAGCCCCCAGCAATTCCCCAGCTCCTGAGCAATTCCCCCAGTTCCTCAGCAATCGCCCAGCAGGCTCCAGAGCTCCACCACCCCCACAGAGGTGAATGCTGGAGGCAGTCAGACACGGCTGAGCAGTTTTAAGGTGCATTTGAACCTCCAAAACCAGGCTAAGAGGACATGGGGCCACAGCTGCTGTTTCCAGCCCACCCCAAATGTGACCCCACACAGCTGTGCCCCAGTCCCTGTGCAGGGACTCAAGAGAGCAGCCAAGAGCAGGAGGAGGGAGCACAGGTGAGCAGCAGGAGGGAGAACAGTCACAGGGGAAGAGCTCTGGCTTTGCTAGGGAGAGGTGTCTCCCAACACCTGGGGGAGCAGGGCCATTCCCACCACACTGCACCACAGGAAGAGCTCCTCCAGCTGGGAGGAGGACACCCCAGGGAGATGGCAGGGAAGGATAAGTGATGCTGGAGGGCTTCCAGATGCCCTCTGCTTCCCACCCCATCCCATCCCCACACTCCAAGTGGGAGGTGTGGAAGGCAGAGGCCCCAGCGTGCCCTGCAGACCCAGTCGGTCCCAGCTCTGCTGCTGCACAGATGGAGAGGAAGGCAAAGTGACACCTTCGAGCCTAAAGAGCCACGAGCTGAGCCCAGGCGAGATCCAAAGTGTTCCCAAGTGTTTCCAGCGCTTCCTCCCCTGCACCCGCTGGCTCTCACCGACTGTCTGCCCCCATCCTCGGGCCCTCCCGACGTGAGAAAAGAGCTGGGGGCTTCTCACAGGCAGAAGTGGCAGGATTTAGAGCTATAAATTGCTCAAGTTTTATTTCCTGCCCTAAGAGGTTTCTATTTATGCGGATACACAAAGGCCTCAGAACATTCCCACAATCTCTTACTGTATTTGCTGAATCCCATCGGCGCGTTCCGCGCCGCACAATGCACAGAGGAGAACACGCCACCGCCACAAGGGACTCACAGTCTCCAGCAGACAGACCAGCTACAGTCACAAAGGCTGGCTGAGGAGCTGGCCCTGGGAAAGGTGGAATGTGTGGGAGAGGGCTGTATCCCATATCCCACCGCCCGCCTCCGCGCTGGGCCGGCACCACGGCCCGGGAGGCGCTGGAGGAAGGGAACATCCAAACCCGGAGGGGACAGGGCTGCTGACAAAGGTGCTGGGTGAGAATAATGGAGCGGGAATGAGCAGGCACACATGGAAGCAACAAGAAATGGGGCTGGGATGGGCTCCGAGGCTGGGAACAGGAGCCGGAGCTCAATGCAAAGTGAGTTGGCCAGCAAAAGGACGGCAGCTGGAGCAGCAGGAAATGAGGAGGCTCTGCTGCTTCCAAAAGCACATATCTCCCTCTTTCTGAGGGGGAGAACCACCTCGGCTCTGAGCTGTGCAACACATCTGTGCCAGAGCTGGAATCCCCAGCGGAGTGGGGAGCAGCAGCCATGGGATGTGGGCTTCAGCCTGGGAACTCCAGCCCTTCTGCCCGTGGAATTCCTCTGAGGAGAGGACACGAACCTCCAAGTCCCAGGGATTAACCATTCTGCAGAGCAGGATTTAGAGATGGCCACAGCCCCCCTGTTGCACTGTCACCAAACTCAAGGGCACTGAGGATTTTATGGGAGTTGGGGGTTTGTCCCATTGGATAGCAAGTACCTGCCCCACGCCGCTGTCACTGGAGTCTCACAGAACCAAGACAGGTTTGGGACCCAGTCAGAGAACAAGAGTCGCAAAGAACCTTTCAAAAAGCAAGTTTCACACCAAGGCAGCCCAGGCCAGGCAGGGATCTTACCTGCTGCTCAAAGAGCAGGGTGTTCAGTGCCTGTCTGCAGGGCAGGATCATCATCGGGAACCCCACCGCCACCGACATCATGAATCCCACTCGGATCATCTCCGTCACCACGTTGGAAGGGAAGTTCATTAGGACATTCCCAGCAATGGCTTCGGTGTAACTCACGTACCCAAAGAAGCCAACCTGGGGAGGGGAGAGGGTGGGCTGGACTCCAAAGCACTTCACACGTGCTCCTTATGGAAGTGGGGAGGACGGTGATCTCCCGTTGGAGCAGCCAGGTGGGAGTGTGGGGTCACCTCCATGGGAAACCTGCCAGCAGCCCCAGCACCCCCAAAAGCTGGGACAGGTGGTTAACGAACAGTGGGACCTGCCTAAAAGCAAGTTTCTCACCAAACACGGGGGGTTTCCTGGAGGACACACTCTCCTTGCTGCCAGGCCCATGGATTGTCCCTCTCCGATGGAGGGGCTGTTGTGATTCCCTGCAGCACCAGGCTCATGGGCCAGAGCTCTCCTCAGGAATTATTAACCCACTTTTATTAACTGCTGCCTGATGAGCCACAACTTCTTTCACAACAGGCTGAAGAAAGCTCTCCCAAACTCTGGGAAGCATCCCCAGCTCCAGGCTGGGCCTGGGAAGAGCTGGGCCTCCACTCTGCCTCCACCCAAGGAAAACGTGCCACACTGAAAATTTGGACTCTCCCGAAGCCCCCTGTGCTGTCGGGTTCATCACCTCCCAGATAACTCTGCTTTCAGCACCATGACTTATCTGTCAGAATAAATACAGATAAGCAGAAACCAGCCCCAGCTGTAGATAAATCCTCCTCCCTCTGGCCCCTCCAGATTTCTGGCAAGGGAAGAGAAGGGGAAGTTCCTACCGTGATGTAAAAGGTGGTGACCACGTTTAGGGAAGAAGCAAATATGGAGCTCATGATTTTGACAGACGGTTCATCCAAGCTGTCATAGGTAGGCAAGACCTGACTGTGGAAAAGGGTAAATTATTTAAGGAAACCTGCAGAAAAAGAGAGAAAACCCTCATTTCCAGCCCGTTCCCTGCCTCAGCCCAGCAGCAACGAATCCCTGACACCTTCCCGCTCTGGAGCATAAACACCCTCTGCTATTCCACAATTTATACTGCTAATGCCAAGAGATTTCAGAACACTCATAACTTTTAAGTGTTGCAAAAATATTCCTGCTCTCCCCACCCCACCACGTGGAGCGAAACGTGTGATGTAAACATTGGGGTTCGGAAAGGGCTGCAAAATGAATGACCGTTTGTTCCCGGGAAGGCGGGTGGCTCCGGGCCAGCCCGAGCGCCGGAGATTATTGTTCTTGGAGCTCCCCGGGCTGATAATTAAAGCAACACAGTGTTTACAGAGGAAAAGCGGGAAGAAGGTTGGAGCATCCCCCCGTCTAAAGGAAAAGTTAAACAAACAGAACGGAATGCAGCGCCTGTCCTACTTCAGCTGCGTTCATAGAAAGCCAGGAGTGCCGATTCCCCGGGATTTGGGGTATTTACAGCCTTGGAAAGCCTGCGGAATGTCCTTTTCTGACATCAGGTGCATATTTTAGCAACTCATTAACCTCTTGTTACTTTAATTCAAGTGGCTACATCCTGGCTTGGTGTTACTGAAGGAACTCTGGGGAGAAGCGTGGGGAGCCTGCAGGGAGATGGGAAGGGGTATCCCCGGCTCCAGTGGGCACGAAGCCATTCCCAGAAAAGTGTGTCAGGCTGAGGACAAGCAGAAAGATCCTTAACCCTTAATCCCTGAACATCAAATGGGTCTGCACAAAGGAGGCTGAGCATGTCATCTCCAGGACCCACCGGGGCTGCAGTTACTGCCGGCGGCAAGGACGGCTTTCCCGAGAGTCTCTCCATTTGGGATTCCTCCCTGCCCTCACCTCAGCCATTACATTAACTGACTACATCCCAGACTTCTGCCCCCTGAGGGGAAGGGTCCAGCCAAACACCCAGGCTGGAAGCACGGAGGCTCTGCAGCGCGTGGGATGGTTAAAAAGGTGGTTCAGAGGTTAGCCAAATTAAACCTACTAGCTGAGAATACACAGAGAGATAAAATATATATAAAGAGAGAAATAAAATACATATATAGAGAGAAAGATAGAATATATAAAGGAATAAAACATATATATATGTATTATATAAAATATTGCCTGGGCTGCAGACAGTGTGTTTTCCTGATGCTTGATAAAAAATACCCAGCTTTAGGTTGAGTTTGCCACATAAGTGCCGCCATGGAGCCTATATTTAGGTCCACACACACTGGTCCAGACCAAAGCATTTCCCTGTATTTCCAACTCCCAGGAAAAGTCTGCTGGGTGCTACTGCGTGGATACCATAAGGAAAAAAGAAAAATAAAAGGGATTTGTTAACAAGGTAAAGCTGCAGGAGAACACAGTTCTCTTTGCCAGTTGTGATGGAGACATTAAACAGCAAGCCTGGAGCCGGGGTAGGATCCGAGCTGCCAAGAGAGCCAGTAAGTGGAAAATGATGATTTGGATCTTGCAGTGGGTGTAAACACAGCAGCCTGAGCAAATTTTATCTGTCACATTCATTCACTGTTGGCATGAGACCTGTTTGCTGGAACTACAGGGGGGGAAGCCCAGCTCTGCCAGGCTTCCAAGAGGAGGCCAATCCTTCCTGTGTCCAGGGCTGGATTTACACCGTTTGGAGCTGTCACGATTCTGGCCAGGCATGGAGTGCTCACGTGCCATTTCGGTGCAGCAGGGAATGCTGGTGGAAACATGGAATAGCCTGGTCTGTCCCCACCTTCTTCCACTTGTCAGCACAAACCCTGCTAAAAACAGGGAACTGGAAATAGCCTGGTCTGCTCTCACCTCCTTCCACATGCCACTAAAAACAGGGAACTGGAAATGCAGGAACAACCCTTCAAAGCTGACAACCGTGCCATCTTATGAGTGTTCTCCAAGGAATTTGGGGAAGCAGAGCAGCCCCCAGTGTTCACTGCCCTGCGGGGGGGACCCTGCAGCCAGGGGGTGACACTGCTGCCTTTCCCAGTGCTACACTGTTCTCGTCAAGAACAGGGGGAATTTCATCCCTGCTGCAGCTGCACCAGAAGCCCCGTGTGTCACACTGAGGAGCTGTTTGTCCCGAGCAGTCGCCTGTTGCTCAGCTACAATAAACTCCCAGGTGAAATGTAACTCCCTCCTCAGCTCGGTAACAAAAGGGTCACGACTGAATGAGAGCCTGAACTTCACTGGGCTGTAAAATACTCTGATGAAAATAAAACACCAAACCAGATGGTATCTATCCCTTGCAGATCCTCCTGACCCTCTGCCCTCACAGAAACTCACTGTGGGAACAACTGCCAGGGGTGGGAACGGCAGGTACTTACGACTGACAGGCAAAAGACATTCCAAAGATGGGGATGCAGCGGAAAATGCCCTCCCAGCGCGTGTAACTCACTCGCTGCAGCCACTGCCCGCTGAAGAGCCCGTGCTTGAAGGACGACAGCACAACCTGCAGCCAAGGGAGAGAGCAGGGGTGAGGGTCCAGCCCCAAATAGCTCCCTGGCAGCAGGAATGCTGGGGCTGGGATAACAGGCAGCGTGTGGCAGCTCTGCCGGGAGCAGCCCCAGAGCCCCAGCTCCCACCCCACCTACCGAGCTCCAAGGGCCACCAAGGATCCCAGGGAGGATTTTAAAGGATCTGTGACATTCCCCCTTGTTTGATGCCACCAGACATCACATCGCACATCAGAGTGGGACAATTTCCACTGACACATTTAACTGTGAGAATTATTCAAAGCAGCCTCTCCTGCACATTTTTTAATGTGTTTTTAAATCCAAACGGGAAGTAACGGTGGCCTTGGAGGATCCCGCTCAGCAGAGACAAAGGATCCCAAAACAGGATCCCACTTGCTTCTCCAGAGGCGTTTAACAACACCAGCTCACCAAAGAGAATGATAAACTTCACGGAAAAGGGGAGAGCCGAGGCCAGGGAGCTCCTTTGTCACAGACACAGAATTTTTGCAGGGGTTGGGCTGCACAGGAAGCAGAAGGTAAATATGTCTGAATGCCTGTTCACAATGTCCCTGGATGGGGGGGTTCTAGACCCCAGAGATGATGTTTTGGTGCAGCCAACTCTCATGAATGTTGTGGGTTTCTTAAAGGCACAGCTCCTGGAATGTTCCACACCTCCCTGAGGAAGCAGGCTCCGAGGTGTGACCCTGCACAACCTACTAGAAAAGTTGCACAGAAAGAATTTCTACACCTCCCTTTCCTTCCAGCTCTTCCAGTCCTGAAATTTGGGTGAGACAGGGCTGGGGCTCCACAAGGAAACCACAGGAGCATCCAGGAAGTGAAGTTGGTCATGAAAAAGCAAAACTCAGTTTTCACCTCTGTGGAAATAGGCCTTGGCAGAGCCAAACAGGCCAGTTTTGGGCATCATTCCACTTCCCCTATGGCATCAAAAGGGTCAAGAGTCTGTCCAGCTCAGGGAAGAAATAAAAGTATGTATTTTCTAGAAACCTCTAAGAACAAGTGCACATCAAGTGCCAAAACAGTTTATGGAGCTGAGGAAACAGAACTGCTGGTGTCCAACAAACAAACCTCTCCACTTCCACCAGTTCAGGAGCACAGGCACACAGACCCCCCGTTAGCCCCAGCACTAATTATCAGGAAGGACATTTTAAACTCGAGGCCTGCCCCGCAGGGGACTCCTGGGTTAAAACAATCGGAAAACAGGATCCCCGGTGTCCGTACCCACCACAAACATGAACACGGTGTAGAAGATGAGAGCCATGGCACTGAAGGACTGGATGGAGGCCATCATGTTCCTCTGGAGGCTCAGGGGCAGGACGATGCACAGGGAGACAGCGAAGAGCAGGACTATCCGGAAACTGCCCGACACCTGGAAAAGGGACCCGCATAAAGAACCTGGAGCAGGGAGGACACCCAAAACATCCACCAAACGAGCAAACCCTGACGTGGTTCATTTTCCCACAGTGAGAAACAGCTTTAAAGCGTGAAATTCTGTGTCTGCAGGTGTTTAAAGATCCGATGCTGCAAAGTCAATGTTCCCTGGGCTCTGTCTGTGATGAGCTGAGACAGTCACTGGGTGCCACTGTTGCTCTGCAGTGTGTGACAGGTCCGAGGCAGAAGAATTTGGAGGGTGGGAGGGGGGCTAAATGCTAATCCAGCACAAGCTATTTAGATATTTTCATGCAATTAAATAAAAACTAAACTTACTCAGGGAAACGAGAGATTGAAGTCTTGGAAACTCCAATCCAGAAAATTAATCAAAGCCTCACACTGGTATTTATTAAAGCAGAACACTCGGAAATATTTAATACCTAATTTGGCTGCGGCCTCAACGCATCTTTTCTAACTTCACAGTCCCTTAATCTGAGCTTAGGAGCATCAGGCAGCGCAGATAACAGCTCCACCAAAAATCCTTTTGCTTCCCAAATGTCCTTTTGCTTCCCTGCACGGCTCTTGTACCAGCTTCCAGCCATGCCCATGAGGAGCACCTCTTGCCTCCGAGCATCCTGAGCCAGCACCAGGCTCATCACACGGCTGAGGAGGCAGGAACACAATGACTTTGGCCACCAAAACAGCCAGTGACAGGACCAAAACCCCTCCTGAAATAGAGAGGGGAGAACTCAGCCAGAAGAATTGGCTGTCACTACCCACTGGGGCTGGAATTAAGGCAGGAAGCATCACCTCCCCCAGGAATCTGCTCCAGAATTAATAAAGGACCAAGTTAAAAAGAATTCCTTTGATGGAAACGCCTTACTGGAGTTTTACAGCTGATTGTTCACCACATGTCTGGGCTTCCAGGACTTCCCAGAGCCAAAGGCTCCGTGCTCCAGGCATCCCGCAAAGCTCTCCATGAGGGGACCCCAGTGGGGTGCTGAGCACACTCCAAGGCAGGAGCTGTGCTGTATCCAAGGAACACACAGCTCAGTGGAAGATCTGGGAGCACTGTGTGCACGGTAGGTGGGATTTATTCACCTGGAATCCGAGCAGCCGCGCAAAGAAGTTGGAGCCCAAATCGCCGATGACGACGTAGAAAGCGATGCAAGTGCCCAACATCAGCCCAATCATGCTGCAAACACAAACAGGGACGGGTTAGGAGGACCTTGGGAAGGGCAGGACAACCCTTCTGCACTCAATCCCAGTGAAACAACCATCAGAGAACCCCCGTCCACACTAAACACCTTGGAGGAGTAACTCTGCTAAGGGACCATGCACTGGTTTAACTGCTGTTTGGAGCCATGGGTTAGTAAAACAAACAAACTCCAAAAACCAATCTTGGAGATGGCAAGAACTCCTTCAATTCCTGGAAAAACTTCCAAAATAATCAGCACAAGGCTCTTGGAGCCCACACTCCACAGCAGGGCCCTGCCATGAATCTCGATATCCAGTGGGCTCTCCAATGTCTCTCCACACAACGGACCACACTTTAATGAAAAGATTGTCCATGAGCTGCTTCTCCTCCCACTCCTGGACCACTTTCCTTCCCAGTTCCAATTACAGAACATCCCTGTGGCAATTACAGCCACTGCTTGCATGGACAAGTAACATCTGAGGAATATTCTGTGTATTTTTAGTGCTGCGCAGCAGTTTGCAGCTGGGGTGAGGGAAGGAGCCACCACCACAGCCTGGCCTGGGCTCAAGATGCCTGGAAAAGAATCCCTGCTGGCAAAAGCAGGGCTGTGAGGATGTACCTGAGATCTGTAGGGAGCTTCTACCACACTGGGGTCATGGGAGGAACCAGAGTCCATCCCGAAATGGAGACAGGATTCCCCCCTCAAGGCATCGCACAGTAGAGACGGGCAGGACCAGAGCAGATCCATGGATCCAGGGAACCAAACGCTCCCCCTCCCACTCATTCACAGCACTCTCAGCAGGGATGTGACCCCTGGACAACTGCCACGAGCGACACGCCTAGGGTTCCACAGCAGAGCAGGAGACGAGCTCTCTGCCACCGTCTGTGCTCCCACCGCCTGGGAAGGGGCGGGTGGGCTGGAGGGGACACCTGGGAGCGGGGCCTGGGGGATCTCACTCAGGCTCCCGTTACACTCCAGGAGGCAGGAGGGCTGTGGGGACCAGAGGAGGCAGGAGGGGAAGGAAGGAGGTCAAGGCTCAGAGCAGGAGTTTTCCCCAAACAAACCCAAACCGTTCACACTTTGAACGAGCAGCAGATTTACCTTGTTTCCACCAACATTTTTCCTGCTTTTCCATAGGCATGAAATGCTGGCGTAAAAGGGAAAAAAAAAAAGTGGAAGTTAGTCAAAGAAAGGCTCAGAACAGGGCACAGAGGCCAGTTCAAAGTTGCACACCAGCAGTGACACGGGGCAGCGCGGCAGGGCCCCACCGCTGGTGTTTGGGGACAATTGGTCTCACCCTCCCACTTTCTTTTTCAGCCTTTCCCTGTGGGAACTGAAAACCACATAAGACAGGGACAAAGATGAGGAGAAGCCAGCGAGCAGGTTCTTTTTTTTCTATTTAAAACGAGAAGCGGAGTGAAGCGGCAGCCACACATGGCAGCCATTAAAGGCAATGGGAGAGAAAATATCCCTGTACAAGATTCTGTGTGGCAAAAGTTGAAGTGGTGCAGAATTCCAATCCAACTCCCCTCTTTATTTTTATCTTCCCCCTCGAACTGGGCCGCCTGACATGGCTGGCTGGGAGAGCTGAGCTGGTGCCCAGAACGTTCAATCCCATTCCCAGAATACCCAGTGCTCCCAACCCACACCAAAGGGCCGCTGCCAAGGCTTTGCTTTTCCCCCCCTCCCATCCTTGGGCTGGAGCAGAAAATGCTCAGTAGTCCTTAAATCATTGGGTTTTCTCTCAAAAAGACAATGCCAAGAAAACTTCGCTTCTATTTTTAGACCTTACTGGGCAGAATGGGAACGGAGAGCTCCAAACCCAGACCACAGTGCCCACGTCTGTCAGCCGAGGTCCAGCACGAACCCACCACCCCGGAGTCCCCTCTGCCTTCCCTCAAGGCACAGCCCAACATTCCTGGAACCCGCCAGCAAACAAACTCGAATCCTTTCTGGAAGCTTCTTCTGCTATTTTAAACATTAACTTCAACTCTTGATTCCCTTGGACTCTGCTTTGAGCTAAAAATTCAGGAAACGAGATGTTCTCCCACAGAACGAGCAAAAGGCACGGCAGGGACCCACAGCCCGGAGCAGGGCTGTGGGGGAGCACCCAAAATAGCTGCTGGCTCGGTGCCAGGGCGGTGGGACAGCCGCCACCAGGCACAGTGCCCGGGCACCGGGAACGGCTGCCACGGCCTCCTCTGGGAATCCACAGCCATGGGGGAAAAGGCAACAGCCCTGAGGGGGCCAGTCCCACACACAGAGGGTCTGGGAGGAGGGAGAGGAGTGAGTAAGAGGAAAGTATCCCTCCTGGAGATGGGTATTAACAGGATCCGACGCCGCTCCATCCTTCCGGCACACGCAGCGAGGTGCCCCCAGGTATGGACAGAGCCGCTGGTGGGGCTGGAACCAACCCCTCTCCTCGCCTCTTTGGAACTGATGTTCAAAGAGAACGTGCCTCCTAATGCTACACCTGATGACCCCACCCGGAGACACTGGAAAAACTGGGCCCTTCAATTTCTCCAGGAGGCGACGACTGTAAAAGAAACGGTACAGCGGAATCCTTGGAATGGGATCTCGGGATGCCCGGGCTGGGCAGAGCTGAGCCTGCTCGGGAATCAGAGAAGCCTTTTAAACCGAGGGTGCTTCCTGGGGTGGAGCTTCGGCCCCTTCCCCTGTGGGGCCAAGCTGCCCCAGGGCCAGCGCAGCCCCTGCACAGCCAGGAGGGGAGGGATTCGCCCATCTCCTGGTTAACATCCATCCGGGAACTGCATCCTGCTTCCCTCCTCGCCCACATACCTGCCTGAGGCCCCCACCCGCAGCAGTGATGACTCACCCCCAGCCCCACCCGGGCCAGCCCCTCCTTTGTGCCGCCGTCCCTCGGGAGCAGCGCTCGCCTGAAGGGAATGTGCACAACTCTCCTCCCTGCCAAATCCTCCCACGGCATCGGCCCTGGGGCTGCCAGGAGTGCCCGCAGATGTCCCCGGGCCCGGCCCGCGGGGACAAAGGGGGTCTGTGTGGAGCTGCCCGACCCCGGAGCATTGGGATGCGGCGCGGGAGCGCTCCCGGGGCTGTCCCTGCCCGTGGCTCCTCTCCCAGGACGCAGGGAGCGGGCACAGCACGGCTGCCAGCCCCTTCGTGCCAGGAGGAAGCTGGGAAGCATTACTGGCCCTCTGTGTATTCCAGCCCCTTGGCTCGGGAGCGTGCAGAGGATCCCTTTTTCCAGGACACGCTCCAAGGTGGAGGGGACTCTGTGTCCTGCGGGAAGCAGCACACAAAGGCGTGTGGAGGGGCCCAGGGGGTGGCACTGGCGGCTGGAACGGGGGGTCCTCCTTCCCTCCGGCATCATAACAACCCCCAGACCACGGAGCTGCTCCAGCTTTCCCGTTCCTAGCAGCCGGGATGTGCTTCCCGGGAGCAGCACCCCGGGCACCCGGAGGGAGGAGCAAACCCGTCTGTCAGCGCCCTTGTCCCGGGACAGCGCCAGCCAGCGCCCTCCTCCCGCGGGAAAATAAGGAAAAACAAGGAAAAGGTGGCTTTTCCTGCTGTTCCACAGCGCTGGAACCCCCCCACCCCCTCCTGCCCCCCAGGTCAGTCAGGATTCCAAGAGAGGCCACGGGCTCCCGGTGCCGGCACCGCGCTCTGAGGGCAGCCGGGCCCTGCCAAAACCCACCCAGGGACCTTCCAGATGTTTCTGTTTTCTCGACCCCTTGGAAGCTTGCACTGTTTCCTCTCTGCTGAGCCATAAAGGAGCTCCCAGCTCGGCTCCAGGCAGCCCAGCTCCGTGCCAGGCTGGCAGCACCCGCTGTCCCGGCAGCGCCGGGTGGGGAACTCGTGCCCAGACCCACAATTAATTCATCCCAGACCCACAATTAATTCATCCCAGGCACCTCCCGGGAGCTGGGGTTTGGATCAGGCGGCGCTGCGCCTCCTCCCCTGCCCTGGGGAGCCAAAACAACTCAGCACCATCAGCTGGGCTCTCGGGGGCAGGATCAGAGCCTGGCGCTGCCCCAGGGGAGAACGGGAACTTGCAGCAGGAAAACGTCGGCTGTTCCAGCAGCACCAGTGGGAAAAGGGGAATCGGGAGGCCGAGGCCAGGCTGCGGGTGTGGGAGCCCGGCAGGGAGGGCTGGGGAGCAGCCCTGGGGCAGGGGTCTCACCCAGGCCGGGGTAGGTCCTGCGCTTGCTCAGGTTGGCCGACTTCACCAGGAACATGCAGGACTGGTGGGTCATCCACGAGCAGAAGATCAGCAGCACAGCCCCCAGGACGATCCCACACTGGAACACAGCACAGCGGGAAGAGAGCAGCGGCAGGTGAGGGGTCAGGCCCTCCCTCAGCACCCCCGGCTGATTCCAGCCACGCTTTCCCCTGTTCCACGGAATTCCCGCCCTTCCCCACCAGCGGGGAGGGAAGGGCCAGCTCCATGTCACTCCCTCCACAGCCCAAGGGCACAGGGAACACACTCCTGCTTCCCACAGCCCTCAGCTGCACCAGCTCAAGCTCCCAGGAGTGAACTGGGAACGAGCTGTGGAACAGAACTTGCCCCTGGCTCATCCCCCAGGGAGCACGGACAGACCCCAAGGTGCCACCCCTGCTGCAGCTGAATAAATGAATCACTCCTTGGTACCCCAAACCCCTGCCCCAGCTCCTCCGCGGCCTCCCTGTCTGTACAGGGTGGAAACTCCTGGCTCACTTTCCAAGCAGGTGGCTTGGAATAGGCCCAAATCCCGATCCCAGATGCCCTTTTCCCACTGTTTTGAGCCAAGGGGGGCCCTGGGGACGGGGCAGATCCTGGGGTTGGGGCTTTGGGGCACAGCAGCTATTTGCAAACGCCTCCAATTCGACTCGTGTTTGTCACACGGGCAAACCCTTCGATTTAGATTTTCCTCCTCCTCACAAGAAGGGCAGGAACCGTCAGCTGGAGACCCCGGGGAAGGGGAAAACACAGAGTTTGGTGCAGGAACGACGCGCCGGAGACCCCCACCGCACAGAAAAACGCCTTGTTTGGTCCGAGAGGGGCCTGATCCGAGTTTTCAGCGTTTTCCTTCGTTGACTTTCCCCTGCCAACCACCTTTCGGGGGGCTCGGGGCTGCCGAGGGCAGGGCCCGGCACAGCCGCCCCGGCCCGGGGGGCACCGGCGGGACCCTGCTCCCGGCGCCGCCAGGGGCGCGGGGCGGGCGCTCACCTGTCGGAAGCAGAAGGGCACGGTGAGCACGCTCACGCCCACGATGCTGTTCACCACGTTCATGATCAGGCCCCAGTTGGATCCCGCCGCCGCCGCCGCCGCCATGGCCCGCGGCNNNCGCCCGCGCCCGCCATGGCCCCGCCGGGCCCGCCCCGACCCGGCACCGGCCACAGCGGCACTTCCGCCTTCCGCCGCCGCTCCCGGAAGTCACGCGGCTCCGCGCCCGCCGGGCGGAGGCGCTCCTGCCGCCCTGGAGGACTGTTCTCGCTGGTGCTGGGAGGCCGGAGGGGTGCCGGGGGGTCCCCGCGGGCGGGGGGCTCCCGGGGGGAGCCGAGCGCGGCCGGGGCCGCGTGTGCGCGCACGGAAAGCGCGGGGCTGTGCACGCGGCTCCCGACGCACGCGTGTGCGCGCGCACACACTCACACACACACACACACGCGGCCACAGCACTGGCAGCCGGGCGGGGGTCCCGTGGAGGATGGCGGGGGTCCCGAACGGCCCCCCGAGGGCAGCACGTCACCCCGGGAGCCCCGTCCTGGGCGCGCACCCAGCCGCGCGCGCACTCAGCACATCTGCTGCCCGCCCCGAGCGGAGCCATCCCCAAGCCCCCCGTGGCCGGACCCCCCCGAGCCCTGCCGGGCAAGGCAGAAGACCCAAGGAGGACGGGGGGGGCTGCGGCGGGGTCCCCCGAGGCCGAGCACAGCGGCGGGTCAGCGCAGCACACGCGCTGCCGTCAGAGCGAAACACGCGGCGCTCGTATAATTTGCAGCAATTGCGGCAGGAAACCGCAGGAATTCGCCCTACAAAAGGTTCGCAGGGAGGTGAACGGGCGGCCTAATTCCCTCCAGGTGCGGCCTGGGATCGGGAGCTCCGACGGCGCTTTCCTGGCTCCTGTGCCAGAGCAGGGGCCGCGTCCGCGTGTGTCCTCAGGCTGGGAGCAGGGATCCCCTCGGGGTGGCACGGAGGCGGTTTGGGGGAGCCCCTGGTGTGTCCTGCCTCGGCACTTCCAGGGAAAGGGCTCCAGTGGCTTCTCCACGTGTGAGTGGGAAGCATCCAGAGCCAGCTGGGAGTTGCCGTGGGACAGGGATGCCAGGGGAGCAGGCCCCGCTCTGCCGCCTTCCCCTGGGCTCTCCGTGCCCGTCTTTGAGAGGGATGGGGGGTTTCCGCAGCTCCAAACACACCAGGGCCAAATCCTGCCTCCCTCAGGAGCTGGGCTCTGTCCCAGCACTGCCCATGTCCCTCCCCAGCAGCACCGGGGCAGTTTCGCATCACGGACCTGCCGAGAGCAAAGGAGAATTCCCTGGAAAGCCCCAACCCCCTGCATGGCCAGGCACCTGCGCGAGGAGCTGTCGGCTGGGACGGGGACCCCCCTGTGCCAGCACAGGACACCGGGAGCGGGAAAAGGGCCCTGTTGGATTTGGCAGCCGGTGGCAGCATTCCCACCACAGATCCACCGGGAAGCCCGGGGCGGCTCCGAGCCCTTCTCAGTCCTGCCCCATGGCCCAGATTCCTCCCGCCTGGATTTGGAGCCCCGGAGAACAACCGGCCCCAGAGGATGCCAGAGCCACAATTACTGTGATTAGAAATGGGGGCTCAGGGCCGCTTGATCCCGCGGGGATTCCGCGCTGCTTTATGGAAGTGCAAATCCCTTGGGAGCTCCAGGGGCCGCTGCTGTGTCGGATGTGACAGCTCCACGTGTGTGCACACGTGTGCTTGCACAGCCCATCCTGGGCCGAGCCAGATTCCGAGCTCCCACAGGTGATGCTGTCCCAGGAAAAGGGCCGGGCCCATTCCTGCTCGATGGGATGCAGGCATGGAAGCTCCCACCCCCATCTCACCCTTGCTCACGCAGATTTTTCTTCAGGAATTCGCCTCGGTGGCAGCTCCGGGTTGGGGGGGGCTCCCATGAACCTTCCCATGGCACAGGGGTGCTCTTCCCTGGAGCCATTAGCGCCCTGGGAACATCCCCACCCTCCCTTCCTGGGGGACACAGCACATGGCCCAGGGGGAATAGGAAGGAACGAACAGGAACCTCCTCTCCAGACCTGGGGCGGAGCCCACCCATGCCATGGTGCCCCTGAGGGTCTGCACCCACCCAGCACCCCATGTCCCCCCTCCCCACAGGGACCAGCACCCACCACCCTGCTCCCCACGGCTGGCTCCGGTGACAGAGTCCTGGCAGATCCCAGGAACCAGCCGGCAAGGATGGAAAAACATAAATTAAAACAAATTGCGGTTTTATATTGCAAATAAGGGCAGTTTGATGGGTTTTATTGAGGAACAACCATTAATGAAGTGCAGTTTCAGGCACCTTAATTGCTCGGGGACCAAAGTTCAGTCCGTGTCTCCGGCGCGGGCCGGGAGCAGCCGGGTGTCCCATGAGGGGCTGGCAGGGTGGGAACGGGATTGGGAATCAATTTATGGGCATGATGAGGGAGATGGAGGCGAGGGGGCTGATCCACGCGGGGCGGGGGTGGGTATAGCAGCACAGTGGGATACACAGCACAGCCTGTTTTGGGGGGAGGTGACCCCCCACATGGTGTCACGCCAGTGGCAGCCGTGTGGTGGGTTTTGGGTTGGGGGTCCCCAGGCTGTGGGGAACGATGCTGGTGCCCGTGGGCCCCACAGGGCCGGGCTGGGGCGATGCAGAGCCGCGATCGTGGCGGCCCCGGGAAACGCCCCTCACCTCCCAGCACAACAAACGCGCGGGGAGGGGGGGGACATGCGTGGGCGTGGAAAACACAGGGCGGGGTGCGTGTGGACGCGGCAGCACCGGGGACACACAGGGGCACTCACAGGCAGGACAAGCATCGCGCGCGCCCTGGCGCCGTCACACCCGCGGGGGGACACGCTCCCCACCCGCACGCACCCACGCGTG